>PVIR01030594.1:0-20122 GCA_004026965.1 Petromus typicus | reverse complement strand
CACTGTGATGTTTCATGGAATCTTATACTGCTGTCTAAAGAGAGATAAAATTAGGGAGAGTCATTTTCCTTTCTTGCTGTAAAAACAAACATGTCATACTGGTTGTATTTTAGTTATATGCCAACTTTCTTCCTTCTCCCTCCCACTCCAACATTGTTCAGTACAGACTTCCTTACTTGCTTGGACGTGTATCTAAATTGAATATGTGGGAGACAATGTAAATAATTGAAATGCTTATAAAATTTGCTTGAATGTTAGGATTGTTTAAAATAAGGTGCCATCCTATAAAATTCTCTGAGACTGTTTTAGAATCCAGGAAAGGTAAACAATTACATTCTGAGTTGGGTACAATTTTAAGATTGGGGCCTCCAAGAGTCAGCAGCTACAGCAAATGTCAGGGAATTTGGAAAGTGAAAATCTGACACTTTACTTCTAACTTTGCAAACTTCCATGAAGGAAGACAAAAACTGGAGCAGGGTGTAGGTGGGGCCTAGTGAGCTTCTTTGTGTAAGAGGAATAATGCACAAGAAAACACTGGGCTCAGACAGAGGGATGCAAAGTAGGATGAATGACCCTACCTCCCTACATCTCTTCCCATTGTCCTTCTCTCCTCTGATGGTGCTGGGAAAACCAAATTCATGTGCCCAGGTCTTTGGGGTCTGCCTCAACAAAGAGAAGGAGATGTCTGGAGTCAGGAGCTACCTCTATTCACCTGCCTATAATTTATCCAAAACAATTGACTTGGTTTCTCTTGTTTCCAACTTCCCTATTTCTTTGCTTAAGTTCTGAGCTCACTTCCCTCTCTGATGGATCATTCCTGTGAACAATCTTTTAGGTGATGTTCTGGTGAACCTGTGCCCCAGGACACATTCCCTTTCTGTGCTATTTTCACGGGTAGTCAAGAGGTCTTATCTCTCTCTCTCTCTCTTTTTTTTTTTTTTAGGTTTTTTGAGACAGGGTTTCGCTTTGTAGTTCAGGCTGGCCCTGAGCTCAACCTCCAACTCACATTATAGCAATCCTCCTGCCTCTGCCTCCCAAGTACTGGTATTACAGGAGTGAGCCGCCACGCCTGGCACTATGGTATATGGTATTGGTTGCTGCTGGGGTGAGTCTCCACGACCAGTATTGTATGTGGTTACCGGGGATCAAACCCGGGTCCTTGTGCTTGCAAGACAGGTGCTGGAACCACTGAGCTAAATCCTCGGCCCCAAGAGGTCTTATCTCTTTCCCTCTGCCTCCAATACAGTACTTAGATGAGTCGAGTCTTAAAGTTAGGACAGAGACCCTTGAGTTATTAGTTATAAATGTAAGTCATTATAATTTCCAGTGATATTTGTCCTTCTAAAAGAAGTCTTCATCCTCCAAAAGATGCATATTTAGAGAATTTTATGCACCAGAAACTAAATATGCCAAGATTAACTTCAATTGGAAATCCTCGACAAACTGTATCAGCCCTGAGAAAAAGTAGGACATCTAGCACTATGTCATCAAAATGCCTCTTTGTATCCTAAAAGCTTTTGTCAAGTCAAGAGAACATGGTTAGTGGATAGAGACTGCACTGTCTATGTGAGCTCTGAAGGACAGTAGGAACTGGGTAACTAGTGTTATTTGTAGAAACTGCCTTCCTCCTTATAAGTTAAGTCAGCTCTTCTTTCATATGTTGGTCATATATTGGAACAAAGCAAGCTAATAATGGCAGTGCGTATGCAGTTTTATTCTATGGAACCCCTTCCTTGTGGTAACAGGGCATGGAATAAAACACTGTGCAATGCTGTAGTTTAGCTGCCCACTGCTGAGCATTGTGGGTGCCTTCTGGCACTTCCTGTTTGACCACCACTGGACCTCCTGATGGCTCTTTGTCTGGCACACTGGCATCAGACCTTGCTGCTGTCCTGTCAAGCATGTTATCACTTGATCTTATCCTTTTCTCTTAGTAAGTCTTGCTTAACCTTACTCTTTTCTGTTAATATATATTGAGTCTTCCTTCTGTGTCTGGGTATATTCTCCAGCCTCTTAGCATTCCACTGCTCTGAGGATATGACACTCCCTCTCTTCAAATCATAGTTAGAAGATGCCTGCATGTCCCAATTATAGGAATGACTACAGAAAGCGTGAGGGTGATATATTATTTGAAATATGATTCTGATATAACAGGAGTAGGGAAATTTTCTTATCTTGGAAACACAACCTTGTGAACACATCTGACAATGTATTTGGAGAGGCCATACTCATTTGGACTGCAGCACTTGCAGGAAAAGATTAAAGGTCTAGGCATATGATGAATAAAGGGGATAGGAGAGGACCTTGCTTATTACCTTGGGCTTTGGAAGTAAATAGTACTGAGATTCAGTTATGCCAGTGGGATCTCAGGCAAGTAACTTCAGCTGTGCCTGCCTCATCTCACGTTAAGTTCAGAAAAATAATGATGCTGACTTCATAATGATGGCATATGAAGATTGAGCTTGATAATGCATGCAAAGTGCTTGGCAAGAGCGATCTTGAATATAATAATAATATTGTTGTTACTATCATTGTTGTATTACTGTAATGTTTGAGATTGGGGGAGGGAAGGTAGCAGTTCTCATTTTTCCACTGTTGGGAGTGCACATTTGTCTAGAGTGTGTTCAAATGAGTTCTGCTTTCATGAACATGCCCTTTCCTCTATTTAATAAAGATCTTGAGGGTATCTTCCTTTGTCCTTTCTCCCATGCTACTTAGTAGACAGATCCAATCCAGGCAATGTGACTGTGTAGTGGCAAAGCCTAACCATGAGAGAAACACAGAGGACAGGGAAAGGACCCCCCATGGCGATAGTTAGGGATGGAAATTTATGAATAAATGAGGATGAGTTCTTATTACCATGATATCTTAGTTTGGTTTCTATAAGAAAGTGCCGAATACTAGGCAAATTGAACAATAGAACATTATAGTCTTGGAACCTGGAAGTCCAAGATCATAGTGAGAGCAGAGCTGTATTTGGCAGTCTTCCTACTTGGTGGAGAGAGAAACCAGCTTTCTCATGCTTTTTCCTGTAAGGACTCTAATCCTGTCATATACATTCCTCTCTCGTGGCCTAATCACCTCCTCAAGCCCTGCATCCCAACACCATGGGTTAGAGTTTCAGCACATGGAATTAATGGGACATGAGCATATCGTCCATAGGACCTTCAAAGCTCCCTATGGATCAGTGTATCAGGAGGGTAAAACCTGGAGATTTCAGGAGGGCACATGTCAGGGGGTGAAGGCTTCTAGGGATGGATGCAAGACTGGATTGGAGAGTGGAGAAAAATGAGAACAGGAAATAAAAATAAGACAGGAGACACATTCCCCAATGAAGAGAATATAAGCCAGGGTCTGAATGAAAATCCACAGAGGTAGCAGAATACACACCCCTAACATACTCCGGACAGTGACAGGGAGAAAGGCCTGCCAACCAGGTGTGCTCACATCAGTGACCTGTTGTCTCTGGCTCCTTTCTAATAGTCTTTTCTCCATTCAAGTTGCCCAGCTTGACAGAGAAACAGGACCAAAGCTCACAACCCTTTTTTGTTGAGAGATAGGATGTATCAGAGTCTCTTTCTTCTTCCTTCTGTTTTTCTGAACTGGACAGAAAGAAATGATAGTATCTCAGAGCATTTCCTTTGGAGATTTGGGAGGCAAGGCCTGTAATCAGGTAATTTCTTTGTGTTTGAAGATGAAGGAGAAGAAATTCCCTGTGCATCACTACCTCCCCAGTCCTGCTCAGAGTCATGATCTGAAATGCTGTTCTCAGGTTCCAGCGTGGACGAGGCCACTTACATATGTTTACTCTATTTAGAAAGGAGTATGAGGCAGCAGGAGAGGAATATTACCAAAGCCGCACCTATAGTTATCTATAGTTATCTGCAGATTTCACGTAGCCAGGAATAAATGCAAATACTTTTATGTTTCCACAGAATGCCCATACCTCATTCCTTTATCATTTGCTGACCCTATAGCTAAGTTGCAGTCTTCCTTTTCCTTAGTTAACAAATACCAATTTTCCACAGAGAAGAAAGAGCATACTACATCACGAATTTGATGTTTTTACTTCCATAGCTATCTGTAATGGTATTTTATCACTTTAACTCATCTGAGTATCTTATTTGAATTATAATTTTATTTCAAGACTGTTTTCTACTTCCCAGAATCCAGTCTGTTCTTCCTGGGCTGATGAGCTTCTTACTGTGTTTGGAAGGTCTCAAGGCTCTTTGCTCTTCTCATGTAAGCAACTTAATGTCTCCTCTTTTTGAAGAATAGAGAGTTAATGACTTGCTTGGAGGATATTCAGGATTAATTGCACCATTTATCTCATGTGTGTTTTATATATAATTTATAAGGATCTTGAAGGTGACTTATGGATTTAAAGCTTATATAGGGATCTGCATGTAAGATACTTTAAATAGGGACATTTTTATTACTAGTTTGCAATACTTTTGTAGACAGCTATCTATGCTTTCCTTAAACTCCTTCTCCCAGTACCTTTACAATGTTCAGCAGCAAAATTCTGTTAGAAGCTGCTTCTTGCTCTCTTGTTGTAGTTGCCTGAGGGGTGCAGGGCCCCAGAGCAAGCAGGTGACACAGACACAGGTTGGTGATTTCACATGATCACTATGGATATCTCCACCTTCCGGAGCTTCTTTATGAGTTCTCTTATGAGTTTTTGAACACAGAACTAAACTGAAGCTCTGGTTTAAAATGGGTGGTGAGGACTGTGGCCATCTGATGGTCTCCAGCCATCGTGCTGTCCCCTCACAGAGCTCAAGGGAAAATCTCTGTCCCCAGAGAGCTTATCCCAGCACCCAAGTGTGTTGAAATACCAGGCTTGGTTAGTTTCTCTGGGAAGTCTCTGGGAGCATTGTTGGGTCTGCCAAGGAGCTGCCACACAGTCTGGGGCTTTCCTTTGATTTATGTTTTATTTTTCCAGGTATTAACCCCTTACCTAGACCCAGGAAATCTCTCATACTTCTGATTTTGTCTTGGCATCTGCTTCTTAGACAGCCTGAACCAGAATAGCTCTATTCACCAGTAACAGTGCTGGCCATTTCACACAGTCCTATCCCAGCTTCCCAAATCTCAGCCTGGAAACATTTCTCAGATCCCATTTGATCATGAAATTTGGAATTTCTTGGTGTCTCTGTCCATTTTCATCCTTCTAGCTATAAAAATTGTGTGGGTTCTCAGCATTTTCCTATCCACCCTCCTAAAGAGCGTCTGTCCCCTAAAGAACAAACAAAGGCACAAGATGGTGAAAAACATACTTTATTTCTGTATAGAGATTCTTTCCAGAATCTCAGCCCTCAGGAATGTCCCTTCTCCATTTATGTTCTCTAAAGTCCGGCCAATGAAGTGAGCTCTTGAGTTGCTTTTTCCTAGAATTCCACTAAGTCCTATGTCTTAACATTTTGGCAGGGATTGAGAAGGGTAAAGTCTCTTACTCTATAGCTCCACCTGTAAAACCCTTTCAACACCTCCAGTTACTGTGAATACATGATATAACCCAGAGCTCCCTCCCAAGAAAGAACACCGATGGAGAGGAGATTGCCACAGCACAACACATTGACAGCAACTGGATTCCACATTTTGGAAGTAATAGAACAAAGATGGCCCCATGATGTCTCCCATTCTACTACTATTGGACAGTACACCAAGAAAACACGCAGAAGATATAAACATAGGCAATTTGTTCTATACTAAGACTGAGATCCATGCACAGTGCAAATTGTGATATTTCTCACACACTGAAACCTGACAACACTTTTATAAATTAAATGGATTTTGGATAATGGGCAATAGAAGACTTCTTGGCACTCTCTGATGTCTTACTGCATTCAAAGCTGCCCAGAACCATTCCACACACCCTGGTATTATGCACAATGATGATACTGTTCATCCATATTCCTTTAGGGCCACCTGGACTTCAATGGACTCTAGGCAGTTATTCACTGGGGCCAGTGAGCTAGGAGTGGCAGGTCCAGCGAGCTTGTCCCTAGTGGCAGGAGTTGTGTGTCCTCAGTCTGTTGTACTTGGGCCTCTATCTGGAGCAGGTGCTTAATGAATCCTTGTTAAATTCAACTTTACCCTTCTTCTCTATAGATAGGAAGTCCCCACCTCAGTATACTTTCTTCTTGAGCACTTCCCAGGATCATCTGAATTCTCAACATCCATATATCACATAGTTATGTATTGGAAGTGTGACTAATGCTTTGGGAATGGAATTTTGTTGCCCCTAAATTTAGTTTTCCACTCACAGATCTGCATCAGTCTGGATTTTCTTTGTCTATTTGATACATCCCATACTACTTGCAGAAAAATGGTGCTCAAGGCTTTTTCTGGAATGTACTATTTTTATACACCTTCCCCTAGGTGTGTGATTCTTTTGCAGGGTTAGAGCCACCTGGGCCAGTAGAGGCTGAAAACCCAACAGGTGGCATTGTTTCTCCCATAACATTATGGCTGCATCCAGGATTCAAACTGTGAGGAAGACAGTCATAGATGTCGGGAAACTTTCTCTTCTGGCCACACTGGAACAAGACACAGATCTTGGAGACAAAACCTACTGGACACCCCAGAACTATACTGGGACAGGAGATCTTCAGCTCATGCTCTTAGCATGCTGACTATCCATTAGGGTTGGTGGGTCACTCTACCCTTGTAAACAGGAGACCAGCAAAGCTATGGGACAGAAAAGGGATGCTCAGAGACTCAGGAAGATGCAAAGTGACTCTTCCACAATGTGCAGCTACTGGATTAGTTGTCTTCCTATAGGCGTTGGAGCCCTCGTTTTACCCTAGCACAAAGATAAGAATCTGGGCTCTTCCCTCTACTCTCAGATGCTGAAAAACCAGACCAGGAACCCACATGCTGGTGGTCTTCCTCAATGGTGTTCCCAAGTCATTCACATGCACAAGCCTGCGGGAGAGATGCAGGCTTTGTCATGAAGTCCTCTGCTTTGCCCAAGGCCAAGATACTTTGGGAAGTGGAATATATTCAGGATTTTAGGGTTAATGGGAGAATGTCTGAGATGGCTATTTACACGTTTTAGCAGTTGCTATATTTCCGGGAGATACTTTATGACTCCTACTTTATGACTATCATTTTTAGGGAGGTGAAATGAACAAACAAAAATATATACAATCACTGAGCCATAGAACATTCAGATTCTAGGGGACAGGTAGATGATTTAAATCAGCCCCATTGCTTTATACATAAGGACGGAGGCTCAGATAGATTAAGCTTGGCTAGCATCTCCTGTTTCATGGTCAGCATAGACATTAGCTGGCATGCGTTCCGCCTGCACTGATTCTTCAGGGTGGCCACTGGGGACATGTTGCAGAAGAGCCCAAGGCTCTCAGTTCCATCATGTTCAAATGAATTGGATGAAATATTGAGATAGTCAATAGGGGCCGATGTATATCTTTTTTTATGGGTGCTTAAAAGATGAAGTTAGATCTCTCATGCAGATTTTATGCAGCACTTTCCTTTGTTCACCCTGACAAGTGAAGGCTGGAGCCATATGAACCTCCCACTGAAGGAAGTTCCTCTGAGGATGGCTGAGAATGACTACTGAATAAGACAAAGGCTCCAGGCAAACGGATCTCTTAGATCCATCATTGTGCTGCAGAATTCACCCTTAAATCAGCACCCACATGGTATCCAAGTCACTTCTAGAATCATGGATTGAATCATAGAGAAAATTGAATTCAACTTTCTTATGTTATGAACTTAAAGAAACTCAGTTATTTGCCTTAGGCCACACAGTATAGGAATGGCAATGCCATGGATGAATCCAGATCAGTTTTAGGATGGAATACTTCTTTTAAAAAACCTTCCAACCCTTTGAAAAGCTCCAGTGTTAGGGTGTTTCTGATGGTTTCCAAATCAAGAAAGTACCCATGCATGTATGAAGCAAGGCAGAGGTGACTGAGGCCGCACAACGTTGGAGGGCCTGCTGCCTAGGACAGCATGTTAGAGTAGAAGCTGGAGCTCTCTGTCACGGTCTTAGAGTTGCTACGTGAGGAGCCATTGGAGGTCAGGTCCTGGGATGAAGGTGTAGCCTTGGGGCCTTCCTCTGGATCCTCCTCATGGGCCCCCACCACTGTGGAGATGGTGGTCTCCAGGCGGCTGACTTTGTACACACTGCCCTGGGTCTGGAGATACCGGGTGGATTTCATTTCCAGGCCTTCATAGTCACCGGCGCTGATGAAGGGGCAGCACCGGAAGGCATGCTTGAAGCCCAGGCGGAACCTACAGGGAGAGCAGATGGAGAAGTGGTCCTTGAGGCTGGCCTCCTTCCAGGCTGTCCCCACCACTGCATCAGTTGTGAACACCAGGCACACTCAAGCATGACTCTGTCACTGCCAAACATCTAGAGATGCTTCGGTCAAAAAGATTAAGGTCAATTATCAGAGTCAAGTCCAAGGGTAGACCCCAAGTTTGTGTGAAATGCATGTCTTTCCTGACTGTGGTCTGTGCATTATGCTTCTGTCTTTGATGTGGGCTCAGAAGACTTTGGGTCAATTCAACATTAACAACAACAACAACAACAAAGGCCAGGAGTTTTCTGTGTACCTGACTGTGCCAGTTACCAGGTTTCTGGTAAAAACACATACTAACTCTCAGTCCTTTCTCTCAAGTGACTCACTGTGTGGAATTTTCTTTCAATCCTGTCCTTTCAGAATGCCTCAGTTTCCGTGCTTGTTAATCTGGGAGAACCGGTGTTTACTTAAAGAAATGTAGGGAGATTTGCCCCTAAATTTTAAGCAGGTTGTCAAGTTTTGAGAAGAAGGATGAATGTATGAATTATATTAACACAGGCCATTTAGGCAAGTTCAAGTCAGTGTTTCTCCAGCCTCAGTACCCAGTTGATGCCTGATTCACAGAAGGGTCACCTCTGCCCGATGATCGATGGGTAGAAAGACCTTCATCCTCCCGTTCCTCTCTGGACAGAGCTGAGTGCTGCTCTGGAGGACAGACTGTGCTGAGGCCTGGCATACAGGCCCTCTAGTGAAGCCTCAACATGCCACAGGGGGTTTCCTACTACTGAGCACCATTCCTGGTGGCTCTCCTTCTCCCACTTGTCTGAGCTCAGCTTTTGCTGAGGTCATGACTGCCCTCAGCCCACGTGATTGTGAAAGGATAGATGATGTCCTTCTTGAAGTGCTAGATGAAACTGGGGCACAGTGCCTGAATTGTATGGTAGATAGAAAGAAGATCCAGCTGGCAGATTGCCTTATATACACCTTTGTAATTTAGTGCCAATATTCATTTAAAGATCAGAAGATCTCACACAAATATGGCTTCATGGTTTCTTTTGGAAAACAAGTGAAAATCAATCTTTGGCTCAGATTCTTGAACACCTGTAACCAGCAGGGGCTGTACAGTATGTGGTTAGTTAGTCTCTCTCTCTCCCTCTTATCTTACAGCCAGCTGTGCTGACCTAGGTTGGCTGCTTGTGGCCTCTGGAAAGGGTGTGGGATGGATTCCTCACCTGTCATTGAGGCAGCAGTAGATGATGGGATTGTACATAGTGGAGCTCATGGCCAGCCACATGATGGCCAAGTAGACCTGCTGGATAAACTTCTTCAGGTAGAGATCCGGGTTGATGTAGGGCAGGAGGAAGAAGATGTGGAAGGGCAGCCAGCAGATGGCAAAGGTGCACACCACGACAATCATCATCTTGACCACCTGGTGAGAGGGTGAGGCAGGTGAGCACTGGCATATTCTCTGTCTCACAGGGCTGCACTCTACCTTCCACTGCCCCTCACTGCATTAGGTATGATATGGGGTGGGAGGTATTTATAATATGCCTCCCAAGGAGGAGGAAGGACTTTTAAGGTCTGGAGCCAAAGGAATTGCACTGTGTGGACTGTTCTTAAGGGTGTGACCTTAGGGCTTATATCTTTACCATCACTGGCGAGCTCGCCCAACGTGGGAATCTCTGGGCCTGCCACTGATTTACATGGAACCAGAAGCTCTGAGGAGGAGTCTCAGAGCTCTGCGCTGCACCAATCCTTCAGATCCTTTTAATGTGCTCTCAAGTTGGGCACAGCTGTGCCACATGGCCCTTCTGGACAATGGCTAAGAAGCCAATGGAGGCTAAGTATGGAGCAAGGGTGAAGGGGTGTTTGGGAGGAGGGGCAGGAGCTGGACAAGGGAGAGACAGTGAGCTTTTTCTGGGCACTGGAGGAAAAAGAAGGGAAGGCAGGGATTTGGAGAGCAGCAACAAAGGCTTGCTCCATGTTTAAAGGGGAGTCTTATGAACACTGAGCACTGTCATCTTGATGTTTGTTTCCTTTCACCCCCTTATTCATATATTAGAATCTTAACCCCAATTCCTTGTGAGGCATTAAGAGGTGGTGTTTAGAAAGCCATAGGTCTTGAGGGTAGAATCTCAGGAGAGGGACGAGCGCCCTGACAAGAGGCCCGAGATCCCTCGCCCTGTTTTGTGAGGACACAGCAGGAAGGCACCATCCATCCAGGAAATAGCTCTAACGAGAACTGAATCTTCTGGTGCCTTGATCTGGGATGTTAGAGCCACCAGAGAAATAGAATTTCCGTTGTTCACAAGTTCTCTGTCAAAGCCATTTTGTTATAATCAGACGAAAGGACAAAGATTCTGGGTGATATAATCTCTTATCTCTAAGAACTCTTCAGTGAACCATGTAGCACAGACACCATGAAATGCTGTGCAAAAGAAGTACAAGATAGTGGAAGAAGGGATGAAGAAAGCTCATCATATATTAATTTTTTGGATTCTTGTGGGTTCTCAGTGAAGAATATAACAACAGAGTGTATGTATTATCGGTGTAAAAAAAGAAAAGAATATATATATTTATTTGGTTTATAAATGTAAATATCTACAAGGGCTAGTAAGAAACAGATAACAATGGTAACTACTTTGGGTGCATGTTTGTGTATGTGCATATACAAATGCATGTGTTCATATATATGATTGAGTGCATGTATGAGTGTGTGCATGAGTGTGTGTATGTGTGTATGGGGGAGGGGGTCAGGCACTGTCTGCCCCTTGCTCACCTTGCGCTTGGCAGACACTTGCTCGTGGTACCGGTCGGAGGAGTCCCCAGGGATCTCACTGGCCCACAGCGTAATCCCCACCACTGTGTAGGCATAGCCGATCACCAGCAGGGGGAGGAAGTAGATCAGCACAGTCACGCAGATGTGGTACCTGCAGCGAGGAGGA
The DNA here is from genome assembly GCA_004026965.1 of Petromus typicus. Taxonomy (NCBI): domain Eukaryota; kingdom Metazoa; phylum Chordata; class Mammalia; order Rodentia; family Petromuridae; genus Petromus; species Petromus typicus. The sequence goes on along the minus strand of PVIR01030594.1, from coordinate 8,901 downwards.
AGAGAAGTGTCAGTCTGAGAAGAAACAGGGGTGGTCCAGGCTTGGCAGTGACCCTTTCTGCCCTCTGCCACGGAGGCTAGGCTGTGAGGGATGCTGTGGAGAGACCTGCTGCCAGCATAGGGTGAAAGGATGATTGATTAGAGAAAGAAAAATCTCTCTAACTTCTGTTGTCTTTGTAGATTTTTGCCACAATGGAGATTCTTATTCAGATTGTGAGGAGAGAGAGACAGAGAGATAGAGATAGAGACAGAGAGAGAGAGAATGATAGAGAACTGAATCTATGGCAATTTAAACTAAAATTTCAACATTTTATATCCTTCATAACATAAGAACACACATCTAGGCTGCATAATGAGAAGTATATTCTATATAATGAAGGAAGGAGGTGATTACATCATGTACTTCACACCTGTAGACTAGTACATTTAAATGAGAACAACCATAGTTGATTGGTCCCAATCTGTGCTATGTGATGTATGGGGCCATGATGTTGACTATGCCCAAAGCAGGCAGTAAGCAATATAGGGTGTGAAGAGTTGATCCCACAACTGGTTTGCTTTGAGAAGTGAGTCTGGCTGAAGCCTAGGTGTCAAGACCAGAGTAACTCACACGCAAATTCTGTTCCCACAATGAAAACTTTCTTAATAAGAAGGACAGTGTCCTCATTACAACCATATATTTTGTCTATCTGTTCCTGATTCAAGAATGGTTTGTCTTGTCCTTTATGAGACTTGCTTCCATTAATTCCATAGAAACCACACAACTGCACATCCTCAAATGTAGTTTCACCCTTGCATGGAGCTCACCTTTCCTCCAGTTGATTACCAATAAAAATCAGTGCTTGGATTGGCACCGGAATTGGTCATCCTGGTCATTTTATTTCTCTTGAAAATACTTGAAGGATTCTTAAGAAATGAGCTCCCGACTCAGCCAAGCAGAGCTCAAGTGCATGTCTTCTGTGCAGATGGTGTTCCCCTGTTGCAGTGGGCTCTTTAGGTCCCCTGCATCGTCATCTTTTCCAGCCACCACAGCAGTGCTGCATGGAGTGCTTCCTCCCTGATCTCAGTGCCTCATTCAGGCAGCCGTAAGGACAGCACCTGAGGGCAAAGAATTAGGAGACTCCAGGATAGGGCCAACTGACAATTGTATATCCTCCCAGGAGAACAGCCCTGCTTCCTGCAGACTGACTCTTTCCCGGTGATGTGCACGTGTTAGCTTATCCTCATGGCCCCTTCCTGGGAGTGCTAAGCATGACTGTCAGCTTGGGTTGTGTTGAGAAGATGCTCCAGTTTATGCTCCTTCCCCAGGTTCCTGGCACTTTGCTTGAATGGACCTTTGAAGATCTGGGAGCTTGAGCTTGAGCAAAGGGCTGGATTCTCAGCTCAGCAGCTTGGGGTAGGCCCGAGGATCCGGGTGGATGACATGTTCCTGGGAGAAGCTGCTCCATTTCTACTTCAGATTCTGAGAAACTTTGTTGCAGACTAGTGCACAATGCAATGAAAACCAGAACAGAGCTTTACAAAAACCACCAGCCAAGGGTACTTGCTCGGTTGGCCTGGGAGCGAGAGCAGGAAACCTCTTTTAGGAAATTCCTGAAATGATTCTGGTAGAAGATTAACATTAAGATTCATTGTTCACACCCCGCATCTACAAGACTTCTGAGGCTCCATTTGGCCTCCACTGTTATTGTGAGTTAGTGACTTCAGTAACGTGCATTTATACCACATCCTGTGGTGTCTGTACCTGTGCTTTGGTATCTGAGGCTGGCTCTGTTGTCTTGTCTGGCCCTTCCAGGTATAGCTCATTTCTAAAGATAGCAAAAGATTCTCTTGCTCTCTGCCTTCTTTGTGTAACCTAAGAACATAAAGCCCACATCCCTGCTTGCTTTATAGATCTCTTTCATTCTGTGTTATTGTCTCCTACTCATATCACTCAAGCCAGGGTTTCAGTCTGTTAGGCAGTTCCTGAACCCTACAGCCCACTGAAATTATTCAGGCTACTAATCTTTTTTTTTTTTTTTTTTAGGTTTTTTGAGACAGGGTCTTGCTTTGTAGTTCAGGCTGGCCCTGAGCTCAGCCTCAAGCTCACATCACAGCAATCCTCCTGCCTCTGCCTCCTGAGTGCTGGGATTACAGGCATGAGCCACCACGCCCAGCACTGTGGTATGGGTACCGATAGCTGCTGGGCATGAGTCTCCATAGCCAGTATTGTATGTGGTTACTGGGGAATTGAACCTGGGTCCTTGCACTTGCAAGACAGGTGCTGGAATCACTGAGCTATATCCCCGGTCCCCAGGCTACTAATCTTAAACCTATATACCCTGTCTCCTTAATTCTTTCTTGAGAAAATTCTAATTAAACCATTCTTTGTACTATGTGACCATGCCCCTTCATCCTGAGAACTATGAGTAATAAAGTACCTTCTCAATGGCAAACGTGTCCTGCTGTTTTAGTCTCATCACATCTAAATACAAAATAAAATCTATATTTTAAAATAATATCCCTTTCAGGACATAAAAAGTGCTAAGAGGAAGCAGTAAGTATAATTTATCAGCCATTTTTTCAAAGAAGGAAGATTAACTTCCTCATTTATTTGAAAATAACAAAACAAACACTTAAATTCAGTTAAAAAGTCCAGTACAACACTGCTTTTTCCATTCTCTGTTGAGGATAATTGAGAGAGAGAGAAAGAGAGAGAGAAAGAGAGAGAGAGAGAAGGGGGGGAGAGAGAGAGAAAGAGAGAGAGAGGAGATACAGAGTGAGAGAAAGAGAGAGAGAATGACAGAGAATTGAATACGTTGCAAATTAAAATGTTAATTTTAACATTATATATCTCTCATAACACATGAATGCATATCTAAGCTGCATAAAGAGAAGTATATTCTGTATAATGAAGGAGGTGATTACATCATGTAATTCATACCTGATGCAGCAAGTCTGTTTCTAGGTTCAGACCCAGAACGATGAAAAGCCTATACTGGAACACATACTTGTACACCAGCTCTATTCACAGCAGCCAGAAGGTGGAAAGAATTCACACTTAAAAAAGGATGGAGTCTGGGCATATGACTAAATTCTACCCACACTCCAAGTGAGTACACTTGCCATAAAAGGACAACTGTGGTAGATTTCTGTCATATGAGATATGTGGAGAGTTGTACAACATTACGAGTGTTCTAAATGCCACTGATCACATGCTTCCAAACAGTGCAAAGGGTGGATATGTGATGTAATGTATGCTTTACCACAATAAAATAATGACATAAAAATTCAGTCTAGGTCGGATCCTAGGTATCCAGATTTGCAGTCTTCTGTCCCATCTCCACTCTTCAGCAGTCTCCTTTACAGAGGCACGTTTACTCCTTCGAGTTTCCTCTAAGTCTTGATCAGAGAAGTCCTTATTACACAGTCGCCGCAAATGTTCAATCCAAACAGTGTCGAAATTATCACAACTTCTTTATGAATGCAAACCAAATGAAGAGATTGCACCATTAGAAAATATGAAAGTAAGTTTTTTTTTACTTTGATAATTTTTTTGAGAAGTTTTACCATAGCTTAGTTAATTGAACTTTGGTAAACATATGTGCTAAAATGATTATTTTAGAGATCTGGTCAGTGAACCAGAATAATCCTATTTCTGTGGCTCCTCATCTGTTTTGGCTTTTGGTTGTGACATTTTCTAGCTTCCTTCCAGGCAGTATTTGGAGCTCTCAGAATTAATATCTGTCTTGGGAGAAGAGATCTGGGGCTGGGACAAATAGGGGTCAGCAAGCACCCAGAAAAGAGCCAGGAAAGACCCAGCCATGAAAGCCAGGGGCAGTGGAAAAGGGAACTGCTTGGTCTGCTTGTGTGATGGATTGTGAAGGTTTGGGGGCAGCACATTGATTTTGGTCATTACATCTCGCGTAGGCACTTCTGGGAACTATCAGTAGCAAGGTAAATGCAGCACCTTTGAGCTTTTGCTCCATCTGTTTTGGGAAGTGAATGGGGCTTGACATATTTTTCAGGATAAGCTTGCTGAATACAGACCATGTAGTCCCAGGACCCACAGATTCCCTTGTCCTTAACGCTCTAATACCTTAATGCTCACTAATCCGGATATGTTTATGTTTCACTCACATGAGTCACCTCATTGTTCAAAGCATCAACAGTTTTGGTTTTTGATATAATCCTTGATGTTTGAAGTCAATACTGATGGGTTTATTAAGCAGTATCTAGGTGTCTTCCTAACGCAGTTAGTGGAGACTCTAGGTGCCTTGGAAGAAAACAAGAAGGCATGTTGTGAGTTCTGCATGTTCACTGTAACTAAATACTGTGCTGTGAGGGTTTATGTATTAGCTTTCTTTGGACGATTTTGTTTGCAAGGAAAGATTTCTGTTGTTACAGAAATACTGAAGAGCACTGATGTAATCTTAACCCCTATGCAAGGCACTAGCGCTTTCTGAATTATCTGTACCTTGCAAGCATATGATAACTTCTTGAATATCCTTGAAAGCTGAACTACAACACTGGCTCTTGGGAGCTTGCCAGTCATGTACCCTCAGTGGGCTTGTATTTTAACAAGACCACCTCAGGACTTATGTATAAGTTCAAGCTCAAAGCACACAGCCCCTGCTCTTGACTGTACCTTGGGAATCACTCAAGGGAGCAGTGAGAAGTTCCTGTGTGTGGATCCCACCCCAGAGTGCCCTGTTTAATTGGCCTTCTTCATCCAAGTGGAAGCCCGTGGCCTGGTAACTTTCACTGCTTCATCCTAGGTTACAGGCAAAAAACTTGGAATGTCCTGCAAGTATGAAGGGGCCATGAAACTGCCTTTTCTCATATCCCTCTTTGCTCAGAAAACATTTGGGGTCACATCTCATTTGATATGTGCCTTGCCACCTCCCCTCCCCTTGACCCTCAAATGTCTCTTACATCTTATCATCTACAGAACAGTGCTAGATGCCTGTTTAGTTTATTCTTTTAAATTTTATTTTTTGACCTGACTCTTCCACTTCCTGAAAAAAAGTTAGCAGATCAATCTGATTTCATTTTATTAAAAGAAAGTATCACCCATGTATTTTGTGGTTCAGTTTTATATGCAGACATTAGAAGCCAAATCCCAAAGGCCCTTGCAATTCTCTTGGAGGCAGACAACATTTGCAACTATTAATTGATAAATTCAGCAAGTATTTATGAGAACCTGTTTTATCCTTGGGGATGTGCTAGGGCCTGGTGACACTGACAAGAGTCCTGGTCTTTACCTCTTCTCTGAGAGCTCAGTCTGCAGGGAGACAGGCACCAGAGAGTAGAACATGGGAACTGCTTCAGTGTAGTTACCTTTCAAAGAGAGTGGAGACATCACGGAAGCTGTGAGTAGTCCTTTGGAAATACCAATACAATATAAATTTTATTAAGATAAAAACTTCAAAAAAACCTAAATTTTGTTGGGAGCTATTCTGAGGCTTCAGTGGCTCCATGATGTGATGCTCAAGGGAAAGAGTACCTCAGCAAGAGATCCTCATGAACTCAGGATTGTCACTGCCCTACGAGTCATCTGATACTCCTTGGATGATAAAATCATCTGATTTTAGGATTGTCTCTACCCCATGAGTCATCTGATACTCCCTCTGAACCAATCCAATATATGGTGGTAAGGTTGAGGCAGCATCAGGCCAAAAGCTCAGCTTCTTCTTTAAGTCTCCTTTCTGTCTATTTATTTCACCTTGTGATGTTGTGGCTCACAGGAGACTAGGGCTATTGCAGAGGTTCTAATAATGTCCCCCTTTCCTGTTTCCCACAGTATTCAGTGGGATAGTTAAATTATTAGGTAGTTATAGTACTGCTCAGAGGGTAACAGGAAGGCAGAATCTTCAGCCCATCCAGTCAAGGAGGATTACTGAAACAAAAGCTGCTTGGCAGGCTCTGAATAAGATCAAGGGGTAGGCAGGCTGAGATTAGGTTAGGAAAACAGTAAATGCGAAAACATGGCGGAAAGCTCCCAGCATGATGAGGGGACTAGGACATGATTGGAGCTGAGTGGAACTTGGCTGTGTGCAACAGTATCTAGGGTCTTGTCTGTAAAGGGAGACTAAGGCCAGCCAAATCCTGAAGGGCATTTTATGACAGGCTAGAGAGATCCTAATTTATTCTGAAGTTGATATGAAACCAAACAACAGTTTTAAACAGAGTCAATCTGTTAAAGTCTGGCAGGGTTGTGGCATGCATGGAGGTGGACTGGCCAGAGGCATGAGCTTTCAGGATGCTGCTGAGTGACCTGGATGAAATAAGGACGCTCTGAGTGAGGGTCCTGGCAGGATAGATGAATGGATGGGAGGGAAGGATCCACAAGGTGCTGTGGCTGGAGAGCTCTGGGCTTGGCTGCTGAGGGCAGGGCTGGTCAGGCTCTCTGTCCAGGAGTAATGGAGGTGAGTGAGGGCATCTGTCATTGGGATGAGTCCCTGGGAGGAAGGCAGCCTGTGTGAGACTGGTAAAATGCCTTTTGGGCATGCCAACTCTGAGAGCAGACAGAGGCCTGGATTCAGAGCTGGGTGGAAAGTCTGGGCGGGCGTTAGATTTGGAAGCCCTTAGGTAGAAAATCACCAGAAGGTGAGGGGATGCAGTGGTCATAGGAGAGAGGAGACTACATCTGGAGGGCAGGCCCAGGGTGAGAAGTATGGGCTAGCAGGAGAGAGGGGCCTCAGGGGCAGATGCAGCCTACTTACGAGGGGAGCGAGGATCAGGGTGGTGACTTGTCTAGTTCTGGAAAGGAAGGCTGGTGGTTAGTGTTGGTTAGACCAGATAGGCTGAGTCACGTGAATGAGGAAATGAAGGTGGTAGGTGGAGATTCCATACCTAATAGGCTTGGCTAAGAAAGAGGGTAGAGGGCAGTGGCTAAGCAAAGCTAGGGGACAAAAGAAGATATCCATGTGGTTTGGTTGAAGAGGCATGGGATGTGAAGACCGCTAAACTACTCCAACACTGTGCCTGTCTCCAGGGTTTAGAAATACTCTAAAGAGAGATAGGCAAAGGGGAGAGACTCCAACAGAAAGAGCCTCACTTTCCCAAGCTAACGGGCTCCTCCTTCTTGCCTGCTTAGTCTGAGGGTGGGGTGGGAGCAAGGCCTGGTGGGGAGTCTGTATGTGTGTAGAGGCAGGTGTCTAATAGTACTGTGTGCAATTTTGATTGAGTAGACATGTACACACACACACACACACACACACACACACACACCACACAAAGCAAGTCCTCCACTGAAAGCTTTTTCTGGTTTCAGTTGTGGAGAGAAGACAAATTAGATGGCCCTTGGTTTGGCAGAGTCTTATTGTGATTTGAAATGTAAAACCAGATGCCAGGAACCTAATTCAAAGTGAGACAAAAATTGAAGCTCTGGTCTCTGTGGGAGCAAATCAGCCATCAGGAGAAATAGCAGCAGGGACCAGGAGCTTAGGGTGGGATTCGATTTCCACAATTCAACCTCAGCCTTGCGAAAGGACCTGGCTAATGAGAAACTTCCTGTGGTGAGGCCTCTCAGTGCACTGCAAGAAACCGGCGTATAGTATGTGAGAGTAAATGCCAGGAAGAATGATTCTCCTGTAACTCCTTGAGTTTATGCCCAAATCTGTGGAAAATATGCCGCACTCAACAACTCCACGTTAGCCCTGAGGAGGAGACAGGAGAGAAACTTCGAAGCAATGGTTCCAAGTAGGCAGGAGATGGGAGGTCTTAGTGTCCCCCGTGGTCGGTCAAGGTGTTTGCATTGGATGGGGATAGGGGATATGGTGGAGATGGAGACAGTCTCATCGAGCGGGGGACAGAGAACTCCTGAATCTGTGTTATGGTCAATCTTCCCAGTGCGGCAGATAATAATGAATCATCTCAAGGTTCCTGAAATCCGGGAGAATTCTGTAAATCGGAGTCCGCAAGAGCCCGGAGAGGGAAAGCTGGGGCAGATAAGTGCCGCCAGGTGGCGCCAAAGTGCAGCCTGCACCCGGACCATTTCAGTACCAGTAAAACAAGATACGTTTTATACCCTTGAATTCATGGCACGTGGCTCACCATCCAAGCCTTAACCTTCACACCTTTACCACGTATGCCATGGTGCTGTTTTTCAGAACGTGTCTCATGTAACATGAGTTTTGTAAACCTTCTTGGGATATTTCTCTCTTACAAAGACAAAGACTTTCATTAGTGCCATGTCTGCCCCGAGGGTCAGTGGACCCTGATGAAGTTTGCTTACAAAACTCATCCCCTCAGTCCCTCTGGATGGGCCTGGATTCTGCTTGTTTGCTCTGCTTGAGTCTGGGCTGGTGACCATCAGTTCAGTGCGTCCTTTCAGGATCCGGAGCCCGGGAGCGCTCTGGGGTGGGCTTCGGCGTCGCGGTTGACGAATGCTGAACTAAGAGTGGCCGGGTCGTGCGCAGCACAGCGGAAGCTGGTCCTTCATCCTCTAGAGCGTTGACAATAGGGGTGTTGGGGGGGCATTATATAGAAACTGTTTCAAATGCTGCCAGCTGATAGGAATCAATGTTTCCTGATAGAGCTTCAGCTGCATTATAACTGTAGGCGTTGGTTGGTATTTTACATCCCTTCTAGTTCCTGGAGTCTGGAAAAGCACTTAATATAACTGAAATCATTCTAGTCACAATAACCAGTGACTAATGACTGTCCACGCTTCCAAGTCTGGTCTGAGTGCCTTGATTCATGGCTTTCACACAGAATGTCCACTCTTGTTGGTGTGCCTGGAAAATATTTTCACTCCACAAGACAGATCTCAGCACAGCAACCGCTGACAAATGGCCAGAAGTCTTTTCTCCTGAAGAATTTTAGTACTAAGTGTGATACAATGTAAATAGCCACTGGCTCATAGAAGATCCAGAAACTTCACATTTTCTACGTGCAATAGTTTCCTTGTAAAGGTGTG
>PVIR01030593.1:0-20117 GCA_004026965.1 Petromus typicus | reverse complement strand
AAAGAGCACTTTCTGCCTATGACTTTTGCCTACAAATGTGTTGGAAGAAGACAAGGATGTGCACACAGTTAAAGGTCCTGTGTACTAAAGAGATATTAAACCCAAAATGAGTATTTGCTACTTGGAATTCTGATGTACAATGTAAAAGTATGGCAAAGCCATAATTATTATGACCAAACAGCTCCAGTTAGCTTTCATGGCATATTTTCTTCAAATTCAAAAAAGGTGACTTACTAAAGCCATAATCAGAAGTGACTGGATTTCAATAATTCCACTTAGAATAGTTCACAATTTAATTTTGGAAAGCATACACTTTTCTCGGTTGGTATCGCTATGTGCCTTTCAGGAATTCTAAATTGATGTCAGCCATTGTTTATGCACTGAGTGAGAAAGAGATCATATTTATTGCACACCTGATGAGCTTTAGAAAGGCACGTTGCCACCAACCACTACTCAACTTCACTCCTCGCTGGTCTCTGGGAAGCGGAAAACTCTAGGAATCGGTACTATTGGAAAGGATGCTCATGCAGCTTAGGAAGCAGCCCCAGCGCTGGCCCTGGGGCCTGTGTCCAGGCTGACACCTCCTGGCAAGGACTAATTATATGATCGTTTACTTTACAGACAGACCACTTCCTTAAAATCACTCACTCAGAAATAAGTCTCTCTGTTCTCCTGATTACCTATGGTTGGATGTAGTCTACAAAAATTTATGAATTTCCAACAATGGTTTTATGACTTTTAAAATTCTATATGCCTTATTTTGGAGAGGATTATGGGCAACTTTCCCAAAATGTACAACTGCTTTGTGAAAAGTATTCCTGCTGAATTATCTAGTGTTACTAAACTAGTTCACATAGCAAACGTCCCCCGGAAGTCTTGCGTTGAGGCTTCTGGAAGATGATGGCATCACGGGCTCACTTCACACATCTGCGGCTCCTGCCGCCCAGGAGCTCATAGCTTTCTCCACTGCTGGTTGGAGGAGAAGAGTCCACATTGCTGCAGCTCTGGAGGATGGTCTGTCATTCCAGCTCTCCCACCCGCATTCTGTCCGGCACAGGTAACCCAGCTTTCCTTACCACCCCACCATCCCGCTTCTGCTTTGGATTCATGGACTGAATCCACTGAAACCATGAATGACATACATTTCTCCTCTTGTAAGTTTTGGGGTTTGCTACCAGTAGGAAACTAAGTTATTTCACAGTATTTTGAATTTATGTGAAGGTATATATTTTGATTTGATGACATCCATGAAAGAAGGATAACATCTCTCAGATTTATCTTGGGCATTATTTCTTAGAGGAAATAGTGAAATCTGTTAAGTCTTTACAAAGAGAAATTTACTAATAAGTATGATATTTGGGCATATTAAATATCATTTATTTCATAAAGAAAGCTTTTAATTATATCTAGAAGTAGTACATATGTTTCAAAATATTATGTACTTTCTTTTTATGCTACTAAAGTCCTAGTTATTGATAGACTTAATTAATTAGGTATGTTTCAGGGCAGAAACAAAAAGTCAATGTTTTCTGCTTGTTAGATGGAGCGTCTGGAATTCAGGTAAAAAGATTTTTTAGTCTGCATTATGCCATTTTTTCTTCTTTGTCTATTTGACTGTGCTACTTAAAAGAACAGTTTTGATATTATATTTACAGGGTTGCACATTAAAATATAATTATACTCTTTGTCTTCTGAATGTACATTTTGCTGTCCCATTAGAGTAAGGCATTGTTTTGTGTGTTTTTTTCTCAAGTCACCATACAGCCATAAGCCAAATATGATAAGTGGGGAATTTATCTGACAAAAGCTTGGCAAAATTCCTATCCACCAAATGGCTTTTATATCACAAAGTACAAAAGAGCTCTGGGAAACGGATCCACAGATTCTGAAACAGCTCTTTAAAAATTGCCAGAATAATCTTCATAGCCCAAAGGAAGATGTAAATTAAGAAGCAATACACTGAGTATAATGGAGCACGTACTTATAAATTCATGGTTCCATTCATCTCATGTAAACAGCTCACATATTGCATCTCCAAGGAACAATTACACAACACTGAAGGGTTTCAAATTATAAATATTAATATAGCAAATTTTCTGTGCATTTCTTTTCAAATACATTTGGAAAGAATAAGAGACCAAATAGTCTAAAATTGTTATATTGCTTTTTAATTGTACTCTTTTAAGGTGAATGCAAAAAGAATTTTAAAAATTAAAGCTTTGAGCTAGGTACCAAAGAGATGATTCCGTCATTAACTGGCAATAGTTGCCTGGAACTCCTTCTGCATGGCTGGCAGTGGTACACGGAACATGGTACATGTAACAGCCACACAGGGAATTTGCCTTTGGGAAACATGTGAAAGTTATGGTCTTTATACATGGCAGAATTTTCAAATGAGCAAGAACTTATCTCTAGGTAAAAAGAAAAAACTATTATCAGAAAGCTGATAAAAGGACTTCCTCATAAGAAGAATCTTTAAATTTCCCCCAAATGCTACCAAATGAAAGTTTCAAAAGGACTTCCAAATTTCTAGGGCTGTGTTGTAGTATATTTTTTAAAAAAGAAAAACATATAGATTAGAGTCTGACAGATACTTCAAACTTGGAAAATAATGACTTCAAAAATAAATTTCTAGATTTTTAACAGTTACCTATAAGTAGGTTGTTTTAAATGTTTTAAATGTAGAGTGTACAATATAGAAAAGAAAAACACCAATTGTTTCCATAAGAAAAGATTTTATAACAACAGCTAACTCAAAAGACCACAAGTAGATTTTATGATAAAACTATCAGAACTCTCAAAAGTGTGAGAATGTAAGAAGCAGATAAGAGTAAGAAAACTATAGAATGTGTGTGTTCCTTTTAATGGAATAATATAGATTTGGGAAACAGTTCCTGGGTTCCTTTTCACAGTTTAAATGGTCATGCTATTGGTATTAGTGATGCCCATTCATTTCTATTTATTCTCTTTATGATTATATAACTTCATCAGGAATCAATTTTCTTCATCTCTCAAGAGTCAGTATTTGTTCTGGTTGACTTTCTGTACTATTTTCTTATTTTCAAACTGATTTTTGTTTGCAATTTTATTGCTTATTTTCTTTAGACTGCTGCAGGCTCAACTTTCTTTTTCGATCTGGTTTTGTAGATGCAAGCTTAAATTATTGATTAAGCCTTTCATCTTTTCCATCATAAACTTTGTGTTTGAAATTTCACTGAAAGCACAGTCTCACTGTATCTCAAATATTGCCATGCATGACATCAGCTTTCAGTGTATATTTCTTCATATATAAAACTGTTTAATTCTTATTGAGTGGAACTAATTATTAATTATGTCCATTTTTTTAAAGCTTTGGTTTATTTTCAATACTCAGCTTTCAAAGTTCTCCTTCAAAATTTGTTCATGTACATCTGATCTTTTATGTCAGCTGTTCTTTGTTTTTGTTTTTGTTTTTATATACAGTTGTATGTGGTGGTATCTTGTGCATTTATATTTACAATTTCTTCATTCTGCTCAGTGGCATACAACACTTCTCTAGATATACAAGTGTTTCAAACATGCTCATGTAAATACAAAACATTAAAATTATTCTATGCATATTACTAGGTTATGGTGCAATGAAGCTAGAAATAAATGGCAAGAGAAACCACAGAAATTATGCAAAGACATAGAAATTTAAAAATGCACATTTACTATGGAATAGATCACAGAAGAAATTAGACAGCTTCTAAAATCAAATATATAAGTAAAACATACCAGAACATATTAGATATAGTGGACATGGTGGCTCATGCCTATAATCCCAGCACTTGGGAGGCAGAGGCAAGAGGACTGCTGTGAGTTCAAGGATGAGCTCAGGGCCAGCCTGAACTACATAAGCAAGAACCTATCTCAAAAAAAAAAAAAAAGTGATGGAGGTCTAGGTCCTATAAAACATGAAAAACCCAATACAGCAATGTAGCAAGATACAAAATCAGTGCATAAAAATCAGTAGTACAATATTCTTGTTCTAAAATAGTAAACTAACTGTGAAACAAATTTGAAAAACAATAACATTCATAGTAGCATGAAGAAAAAGGAAGTATTTAGAAACAACCTAACAAAGGTTGTTCACAGAGAGGAAGATCTGTCAGAGTCAAAATGCCCATACTTCAAAAACTGATAGTGCAATTAATGCAATTCCCATCAAAATTCCAGCAGAGCTCCTCACAGAAATAGAGAAAACAGTAGCAAAATTCACATGGAGCAAGAAGAAGCCAACAGCAAAACTGACCCTGGATCACGAGTAGAACAAGAAGCAGCATGCTTCCAGATTTCATGTTCTACCACCAAGCTATGTGACAAACATCATGGCGCTGCCCCAGCGCAGCCCTGCGGGGCAGTGGAGCCAACGGAGGAGTGGCAGCCGCCCAAGTGCGGGCTGCAGTGTAATCTTTGACAAAAGGACAAAAACGTGTGCTAGAGTATAGATAACATCTTTATCAAATGGCGCTGTGAAGATTGGCTACCTCTATGCACAAGACTGAATCTCTCAAAGTGTACTAAACTAGATGTCAAACTGCTCAGAATAGGAAGAAGCAACTTTATCTGCTTTCTCAGACATGGGCATGAGCAATCAGAGGCTCATGGTGTTTTTCTTTTCTACATTGTACACTCTACATTTAAAACATTTAAAACAACCTACTTATAGGTAACTGTTAAAAATCTAGGATCCATTGGTCTTCACCCTCTGTGGTGCTTCTCCAGGTCAACTACACAACATCAGGTGCTATTACTTCTCCTCACAGCATGCCAGCACACCTGCACACCCTCTTTCACATCAGTGCTTACTAACGAGCCTAGCTGGGCTCTTATATTCCCATCCAGTCTCCACAAGAGATAAAAATAGGCAAATTTTATAGTCCCACACTGGACAGAAGATCAATATCTAGAATATTAAAGATCTAAAATAAATTAATTCTTCCAAATAAAAGACCCAATCATGCAGTTTTCTGAAGAGGCACTTCTGAGAAGTACAAATGGCTAACAAAGACGTGAAAAAACATTCAACCCTGTGAGTATTAGATAAATGTGAATTAAAACAACACCCAGCTTCCTTCTACTCCAGAAAGATTTGTTGTCATCAAGAAATCAAATAATAACAAGTGCTTGTGAGACTGCAGTGAAAAGGAAAATCCCCACAACATTGGTGGTAATGTAACCTATGAACACCACTGTGGGAATATAGATTTCTCAAAAAAATAAAATAGAATTCCTACCCAACACAATGATTCCCCTGCTCAGTCTCTTCTTAGGATTGCTGGTGACATCACATTACAGGGATACACACCTAATGCAATCAGATCAATAGCAGACCAAAGCATACTCGCTGATATGGAAGCGACCTAGGAATGAAACATGTGAGACTTACTCATGGTGGAGCATGCACTCAACCTGGGCCATTTGGGGGGAACAGATGCATCTTGAAACCCTGACGTTAGGTGAAACAAACCAGATGGACAAGCTTAAATATTATAAGGCTTTGCTATGCAAGAAAAGCAGAGTATGTTTAAAAGTCACAAGAAAACATATTTTACAGAAAAGAGAATGATAGATATTCAGGAAGAGGGTATGGCACCAAGAGATAGGAGAAAGAGTAGGGGCAGGGGAAGAAGAAATAATTAAAATATATTATGTGCATATGACAAATCTCCTGGTGAACATAATCATTATGTGCAACAAATATCTACCAAGAAAAAAATTGTTGAAAAACAAGATTCACAGCCTAAATGCAAATTACTTAGAAGTTAAGAAAAAATGATAAATTTAAAATAAAAATTATAGTGTGTGCCAACTATCTTTTAGCTTGAAAATGCTTTTATAAAATTCTGCAAATATTTCTTTATTTCATCATAAAAGTAGAGCATTATACTTTTGAGATTATTATAAAAGTGTTAATAATAATCATTGAAAGTGACCATAAGCTGCTCAGACTGTATGAACTCCATCTCTTATCACCTCCTAATCTTAGCACCTGGAACTAAAGGTTTTAAAAATATCTCCATATTTAATGTATATTAATATAAGGAAAAGTCATTACTGCTTCTTAGACTAATGAGTTATTCATTGCAGCCATCTATTTGTCAAGAATAAAATGTGAATTCTTTATCAAATGGGATCATTTTTTTATCCTATGCACTCCAAACTAAGCAGTCACTTTAGGTCTTAAATGCCATCATAATAAGGCATAACTACTATAAGTAGCAATATAAGGAGTCATATTCAGGCTTGGTATTCAACCTAAAAGAAACCCTAGTTATTAATGTTCAAAAAATCAAACTTGCTGTTTCTTGAACTGATATAGTAGTGAAGGTTTGCACACCAAAAATGTCAGCATACAACCGAGGTAAATGTTCTCCTAGGAGAACTTCCCCCAACTGCAGAGATGAAAATTCTCCTTGGAAAACGAGTTGGCAGTGCAACTTTCTGTGGGAGGACTAGATGTCCTCATTTAGGCATTCAAACTACAGATGGAATTTAAGAGTATGACTTTTAACAAGAGAAAAGAAATTACTGGGCAATTGTTAATAAATGTGTATGTGCTCATTAAATTTGGTATATTTTTGAGTTTATTGGTGCATTTTGTAAGTACATTATGATCTCATGCAACATTGAGAATCTGTATTGTATGTGACACATTTTAATTCTCATTTTCCCCTTTTCTTGCAACATCTACCCCCATATGCATCAGCTTTGTTTGCATTTTTTGTTTCCACCATCAAATATTTTTCGTTCCCTTCTCTTCTTTGCCTTTCACCTCCCTTTCCCTTTGAACATTTTCTTTTTATTTCATAATGCCTGTCAGATATTCTGGACAGTTTCAGTTTCTGGTGTTGGAGAAATGATACAGCATTCACACATCTGTGAATAGGACACACACACACATCTGTAAATAAGACACAGCTGTAGGCTGAGTAATACTTCATTTTGTTTTTTAAGAACTCACATCTTTATCCATTCTCCAGTTGTTGGGCATTTGGGCTGTTTCCAAGATTTAGCTGTTACAAACTGAGCTGCTATAAACATGGGTGCACATATGTCACTGTCATATGATACTTTTAATTATCTTGTGTATATATCTAGTAGGGTTTTGGCTTTTAAATGTTTTTATTTTGAAGAAGATACTGTGAAACCAAAGGTTTTAAAAATATCTCCTATCCA
This sequence comes from Petromus typicus, assembly GCA_004026965.1. Taxonomy (NCBI): domain Eukaryota; kingdom Metazoa; phylum Chordata; class Mammalia; order Rodentia; family Petromuridae; genus Petromus; species Petromus typicus. The sequence continues at coordinate 12,917 of PVIR01030593.1, read as the reverse complement.
ATATATATTAATATAATGCAGTATATGTGCCTTGCTTCATATTTTTTTAATATTTTACTTACTATTGTATGTGTTATTCCATTGAACATATAATGATTTAAATTGTTAAACTAATCCATAACATAGCTATAGGTGCTATTTCCCTTAACCAGTTCTATGATTGCAGATTGATATTTTGTTTTTTCTCTGTTATGAATAAAAGCACTAAACAGCTTTGGGAATGAATTTGTGTATAGACTCATTAATTTGTAAAGATAAATCATGAGGAGACAAACTAAGATAAGAAAAGTCATTATATTGAATGTCTTTTGTGAGATAACATATTAAATTTATATTTAAATACCTCTATGTATATGCATACACATATATTTAAATATTATATAAATGAATTATAATTTTTATATATTAGCTTGTGCATATTTTAATATAAGCATTCATATATCTATGCAAGAATGTGCATATTTACTTATATATAACATAGGTGTGCACATATATTCAGTAAGTTTGTAAACATAGCACTTTAATACAATTTCATTTTATTTTTATGGTGTATACTAATGCCTGTTCTTTCTGATAGCACTACTCACCTCTTTATTTTTGCTTTAAAGCCATAAGACTAAAAGGGTGTGACATTTCTGTATCTTTCCTCTTTGAGAAAATTATTTACAATATTGAACTTTTTTTTTTTTTTTTTTTTTAGTTTTTTTTGAGACAGGGTCTCATTTTGTGGTTCAGGCTGGCCCTGAGCTCAGCCTCAAACTCACATCACAGAATCCTCCTGCCTCTGCCTCCCGAGTGCTGGGATTACAGGCGTGAGCCACCATGCCCGGCACTGTGGTATGTGGTACTGGTTGCTGCTGGGTGTGAGTCTCCACGCCCAGTATGGTATGTGGTTACCAGGGATCGAACCTGAGTCCTTGAGCTTGCAAGACAGGTTCCTGAACCACTGAGCTAACTCCCCGGTCCTTGAACATTTTTAAATGTTTTACTTGTTGGCTCATTTTTAAAACTCATGTTTGTGTCCTTTTTTTCTTTGAGATCTTTCACTTGTAAATTCTAATTTCTATATAATACAAACATAACTGTATTTTACAATTCAATAACAACTTAGTTCTAGTCATTTTTTCCAAAGTTTTCCCATAGCGAGGATCATAATGTGACAAAAACAAAAATATAGTTTTGACCAAAACAGATTGAGTCATTTGTGTGTTTAAAAGAAATTGCCTAAACTTAATTTAGAAAACACTTCACAGGAAACAATGGACACAAGAAACAATCATTAACTATCATGAAAACTTTAACAGGAGCAAGCTCCACAGAACACAAATGCTGCTGTTAATTGTGCCGAAGCCAGCACCGCATGATTGGAAAAACAATGTTCTATTGGTTTTGCAAGCACAAGTCCAGCTAATGCATAATGAAACCAGTGCAGTGAGGAAACTGATACACCAACGGACCTTGCAGGTCAGTCACAAAAATGTTTAAAGGGTAATTTGCCAAATCCCAGTAAGGAAAATGGGACGCATGCTCAGTGTCTGATGAACAGCAGCAACCAAGCCAATACAGCGCTGTGAAGAACATCCAGTTAATTGCCTGATGCAGAAAGAAGAAAGAGGCAATGGTTAAAGGAAAAGTCCATAATAAGAGCATGCCATATTCACTTCACAGAGAAAAACTTATAGCTGTACTTCTGAGCATTTTTAGTTAAATTTAGCAATTTTATTTTAAATGTTGTGAAATGAGTATTATTTTACCATATTAGGTCATGACCATTTCAAGTTAGGCTGAGTAAATGATTTTTAGTCGTCTGTAGTAGAGTGACGAATTAGCACACCTTCCCCAACACATCTCAAAACCATTCAGTCTGTAATCTAGCATGTAAAAAGTCAGAAAAACCAAATAATGGCTTAAAACAGTTTTCTCCTATGCTATGGAGACCAAAAAGATACGGTAGTTTTTGACAGGAGAAGCTTCCATTGGCAGACACTCCGGTGAGGGAAGGTGACATACACAAAACCAGGGTTGTCGCGTCCGTCTCGACCAGCAAGAAAGACGCGACCCAGAACTCTTCTTCAAGCGGTTTATTCAGGAACCCTTTACAGCATAATGGAGTCTCTCTCTCCCCAGCCTGCGCAATGCCTTATATGCATCTCTTCCGCCAATCAGGGGATCAGGTGTCGTGGCCTACCATTGGTCCGCGCAGCAACCAAACTATGCTTGAGTCAGCCTAGTACCCCGCAAGGAGTCATGTGGCAGAGGGAGCGCACGCCATCAGGAGGAAAGAGAAAGGAAGCCGGCGCCATCTTTTAGGTGTGGCACCAGCGCGGCTCTCCACACAGGGTGCTGGCTATGCACTGTGAAAAGCGAACACCAGTTGAAGATCTACTGCCTCGGGTCAGGCGACAGCTAAGCTGCCATCTGACCTGGGTAGGACTGTGTTTAGAGAAAGGGTCACATCTCAGGTTGGCAGCAGAGAGTGAGGGAAGGCCCTGGCTTGCTTTTTTATACAAATATATAATAATCTCCTCAGGAGAAATCAGAACATGTTCTGAAAACTGTCTCACCTTTTCCAAGGGTTTAACAGCAATGATCTAAGGGCCTCGAAGTAGGTGATACCACTTATGGTTGTTAATACTCCCAAACCCACCACCTGGGAACAAAGCTTTAAGGCCAAGAGCTTTTAGGACACATTTAGGCTCCTAGCTGCGATCACAAATATGGCGCATGTTTAGGTCATTTATTACAACAAAGATGCATAGCTGTTTACCCACTTGCACTACTCCCAGCCCACTGAGCACCATTCCCACTGTTCCTTCCTCTCTGAAGTAGCTCTGTAAATGTTCTTTCAGAAGGCTCTCTAGTTGCCTTGTCATCGCTGACCCGATGTCCTCAACAGATTCAAAATGTCGACATTTCATGGTCATTTTGACATTACAGAACAGCCAGAAATTGTGTAATGTGGAGAAGAAGGCAGATGAGGTGTGACACAGCTTTTGCATCAACCTGGGGTCAAGCGGGTGGTGCTCAGCATCGTCCTCCTCCACCTACCTTTTCCTCTTCAGTCACATCTAGTAAATGTAATAAGAAGAAGATTATCAAACTTGTTTCAGAAAGTGGCAAGTCTGATCGAATAAATGTGTTCCAAAAAAGAGGGAGCATACACAGGGGATAAATGAGTCTGATTTTTAAAAACTTAAACATTCTTTATATATTTTGTATATCAGAACCAAATTTTTTAAGTGAAATGTCCAACTCTGAAAAAGAAAAAATGTCATTTGTGCCAAATGAATGTACCTAGAAGATACTCTGTTACTTAGACCTGGAATTAAGACAAAAACAGAACAAACTGTCCATAACACTTGTATGGTGAATCTGAATTTATCTCCAGAAGACTTGCATGTTGGTGGCCAGAGATGAGTTAGAGAAGTGAAATTTTATTAATGAAAATACCAAGTTTTGTCAGAGAAAGTCTTTATGAACTACAGTACAGCATAGTGCTACATTGGCAAGACCCCACCGTGTTATATAATTTAAAATCTGTGCCATCTTACTTGAACTTATTTCATACTACATGTGGAAAAATTAATAGTGTAAGATGCTATCATTTAATAGAATACTTTCACAGAACAAAACAGATTAAAAAGTAAAGCACAATGACAGAAAAAAGTACCATGTTATTAACAGAGAAAACATACTTTTCACAAATCTCATGGAAAACACCTGGGAAAGAACTTTATCTTAAAATTTTCCTGCAGGAAAGATGTGAAGAGATCTTAATACCTAGCAATATAGGAAAAGTTCTTCCAAACTGCTTGAGTTTGCTCAGGTAATTCATAGTCATGACGTTTAGTAATAAATCATAGTACCACTTCTCCCTGCTACAGATGACTTGGTAAAGAGGTTTTACTTCTTAAAAGAGCTATTTCTATTCTTCCTTTAGGATGAGAAAACATTTCTGCATGTGATGATTTTCCAAATTACCAAGCCAGAACTTAAATGCAGGAGTACTGACATATCTATACCCTAGTGTTTGGATTATTTAAGATAATATTGTATTCTGAGTGAGTAGAATTAGAGATGATGAATATTTACATGTCCAGTTATTTTAGTAGATATTCTAGATGGCAGCTAAAATGGAATGATGATATAAAAACTATAGTGATTTTTTTATCTTTATTGGTACATTAAATATACCCATCATAATTGCACTCTATAATGGGGATTTATTTTAAATGATACATATAGATATAAGCTATGAAAGGGTAGTGCGTTTAGGAATACATTTAAGTTTTTAATTTTTTCACATTCATGAGTTATTATATTCCTTCCATTTTCTAAGTATAGTACAAGTAATATTTACCCATAGCTCAGATGCATTATTTTAGAGACAAAGATTTCACATCAAGTCATTGTTTTAGATCAAAATTTTAAAATTTTAACATATAGAGACTTCTAATGTTTGTATAGAATGGCTTACTCATTTAATGTTTTATCTTTTTTCTTGAAAGTGTTAATGTACTTAAATTCTCTTTCAGAATGCTGTGGAGCTTATGCGTTAGTTTAAAGTCTGCCTTTCTCCACTGAACAAACACTTATGGAATGACTGTTAGCTGAAAATTCCATACAAGGCCATGCTGCTCTGTGCTCTGTGTGGGTTTAGGATGAAATTTTAGAGCAAGGCACTAACATCTCCCGTGACCACCTCATTACATGGGCTCCAGCAACAGTTCTGCTGCAGGAAGTTTCTGCCGCTCCCTCTGGTGGGAGGCGAGGTGGTTTCCATAATGCGGGTTGAAACTCTTGCTCAGATGTGACATCTTTGTATATTTGATTGTCACACTAAGAAGATGTAAAGTACTTTTTGGTGATTTATAGTAAATACAATTATAATTTTCAGATTTTCAAATTTAGAGTAATATTTTTACCTTTATCTCAAGAAGTGATAAATAATGCTTCTTTGAACTAATTTCAGAGGGAAATTTGGGAACTCATTTTTAGGCATATAATTAGTTCTGATTAGTCATCCCCAAAATGAATTAAATGGGTCACATGACAAACGGGTTAAATCTGATAAAGACAAACTTCATTGAGATGCTGAAAACTTCTGGTTTTGGCTTAAACACAAAGCTCAATCTATCATTTTATTCCCCTACACGTTGTAATTTTCTTACTTCAGCAGATAAAATTAAACTTAGTCACTGTTTTTTTAGGAAGTGCTCTTTAAATAGTTCTGAGTGTTTCAGACACAAATTTGAACAAGTGAAAAGAATTAGAAAATTCAAACAAAGAATGTGTATGCTTCTAAAGTCTCTTCTTCAGTGTCGACAAAATTGAAGAACTCTGAGTGTCTCTGATATATGACAATTTCACACAAAAATACCACTCTGTTTTCAGATTTCTACCTCAAATCAAAATTAGAAGTGATAAAACACTTTGTTTACCTAAATTTATAGAAGAATATAACATATTTACATCTATGTTTAAATTTTTAAATAAGTTTATTGATTTAAATATGAATATATAATACAGTTTCCTATTATAAGTGTATAGGTGCATGATTTGTGAATGTTGAAAAGTACATACACCCAGATATCACATAAACATCTATAATTTTTATATCAGTTAAAAAAAACCATATAACTACTGCTATCAATACCCTAATATAGAATCTATCAGCACACAGTATTTTATCAGCGCACAATATTTTCCATGGGAGACGCCTTCCTACTTCTTGGGACTTTTACAACAACCACTCTGTTGTCAGGTTTTTGTCCGATAGAGATAAATGTATAAAATATGCTGTGCTTGTCTTCTTAGCAGAATACACCAAGGGGCTTGCATGTCCTACAAGTGTAAATGCCTCAGGCTTTGTAGATGTTGAATAATCCTCTGTGTGGTACACTACTGTTGGTTTTCTCAGCAGTAGTTTATGTATATTTTGTTTGTAATCTGTGAAAATTGTGATGAATGGTTTTATTGGCTTTTTGGTCATTGACAGAAATTCTACGTCTTCATTTCTCCTGTAATTTTTGTACAAGAAAGTGCTTTTAGTTAGAGATAAAATGCATTGTATCAATCTTGGCTGTCTCTCCAACTAATTAGGAATCCAAATATGGGGAAGAATACACAAAGACTGGGCTCTGAATAGTAAAAAAAGAGGAGAAAGATTGTTGAGAGAAGCTAAAATTTGCTGAAAATAATAATGGTGTCAATAAGTTTTGCAGTTTATTTGCTTTGTTGTCCCTTTATTCAGTCACTGGAGTACAGGGTAGGTCGAGGAAATTCATGGCAGATCCGGTTAGTAGAGGGAAGGGTAGAATGTGGCCAGTGACCTGGGGAAAAGACGTCTGCCCTCTCTGGGGTGTAGAAGGGCTGTGTGTGTGTGTGTGTGTGTGTGTGTGTGTGTGTGTGTGTATGTGTGTGTGCACTTTATGTTTGGGTCTGCATGACAGGTAAGCTTTGCTGTCAACATGATTTAGTGAAGAGGTTCTTTGAGAAGTGACCGGACTGTGCTGGACCCACATTGTCAATGGTCACTGCACCAGGCTTGTGGAGGATGAGCCTTTAGGGGGTCCCACTGGAGGGAGTGACCAGGACCACGTCTATGCCGGGAACTCAGCTCTAAGGCACTCTGCCTGTGTGCTACTTCCCAGCTAAAGATGGCTGCTTCACGCATGGGGCTCTACCTAGTGTCAGTGCATTATGGGATGAAACTATGAAACCAAGAATCAGTTAGACCTCTCCTCCTTTAAGCTTCAGTCAGCAGGGATTTTGACTAATACAGATGTGAATGGGGGGGGTGCACGTGCATGTATATATGTTCAAATAAGGGAAACTGGAGGATTGAGAAGTAGGGAAGAAAATCTGTCCTTCTGGATAGAAGAACTTTCAATTACACAAAAATTTTGAGAAAACTTTTTTATCTATATATCTCCCACCCTGGCTTCTCGACATTGGATGTGGGCTCTTTGTTTGGACATGCAGACTAGTATGAAAGAAGAAAACTAAAAGAACTTAGGGTACATGACCCAAAGAGCTGGATGGGCCAAGGACTGCATGATATGAGTGCAGTATCGGTCTGAGGAGACACTGGAGAGACGGATGCATCTAAGCGTGGAGTTCACTGTCACTGATGCGGTGACGGTTTCGGCAGTTTCCTCACCCAGCAGTCACTCCCAGAGGCAGACGCACATTTTTTCAGAACTTAGTCACATACGCACTTCCATCTAATTCCCAGAGCAAACTCAGCTAGCAGGGTAGCAAAGGCTTTGAACTTAAACTGAAAGTAAAACTGAAAAGGCAGGAAGAGAGAATTTGTGGACCATGTTTTGTTTGGTATCTTCTTGCTTAAATAAAAGATTAAAAAATATATTTGAGGGTGATCTTATTGTCATTCAGCCTCATAATTTAAGAACTAAACAGTACCAAGCACAATGTAAAAATTCTTGACATAGTATCAATCAGAAAAAAAAAAAAAAAAAAAAAAAAAAAAAAAAACCTAACTCTTAAGGGAAAAGAAGAACAGTGGTACCAGTGCTATAAACTAGATACTGAAATTAGCATGCATTGCCATAAAATCAACTTCTGTAACAATAGCAAATGCTTCAATAGCTGGAGGACGTGGACAGCAGTTGTAGCCAGTAAACCCGGTAACTCAGTAGAAAAGATCGTCTTTGAAGTAGAGGAAAATGTATTGAAAGTCATCAGAATCTTAGGACCATGAAGGGAACGTCGCCAGATGTGAACTGCAGGTCGCTGGAAACCTGAGTGATGGGGCAGCAAGAATATTCAAAGAAATAATGACTGAAAAGCCACCATAGTCAGTAAGATGATAGTAAAGATATTCACATGTGAAGAAAGTCAGTTTTAAAGATGATAAACTCAAAATAAGCCACAATCAGCAAAGCAGTGAAGAGATTGTCTAAGAACAATGAAATGAAAATGTTTTAAAACATCGGAATACTAGTGGTGCAGAGATAGAAACAATTTGTCTGACCCACTACAACGCCAAAGCCCAGCACAGGGGAAAATAACACTTAGAGCAAAGAGCTGCAAACCAGCTGCATTAAATCAAACAGAAATACTCTTTTGGGAAGACGGTGGAGTAAAAGCATCATCTCACAGAGAACAATTAAGAGATTCCACCATCAACATTCCTGCTCTAAAGAGATGTTAATGGCTGAAAGAAAATAATACCACAGGGCGAGAGGAACCAGGAAAGTCCAGGAATTAATGAATTCGACTGCATATTAATTATAAAATAAACTTTAACTCTTTTATGCCTTAGAAAGCTATTGCTGAGTATTTTTGAGTATATACTGGTCTTCACAAGAAACTTTGAAACTGTTTTCCAAGGCCTGTTGATAATTTCACATTTCCCAGGCACCACACCAGGTAACGTTGACCCTGTGCTCCCCAGCGCTGGTGCTGTCAGTCTCGGCCCCAATGAGTGCAGCTATCTCTCACGAACATCGCAGAGATCCCCACCAGCCCTCACATTTGAAGAGATTAAAATGTTCCTCTTGAAATAGACCAGGATGTGTTCAACTCTTAAATCTTAGATGATGAGAGTTTTGTGACCAGCCTTTGAACTTAATGATAAAACAAAATTGAAATAGCTAAATTCACCATCCGTACACTTTTAGAGTTTGTTAGAAAAAGAGTTTCTGTTTTCTATGAAGCTTATATGAGCCAAACTAATAGAGTCAGCACGGGATTTTCTCAAAATCTTTCCAGAGCAAAGGGAAACAGACTGCATCATAGAGCAGCTACAGACATTTTTTAGAGGCAAATCCATTAGAAGCAGTGATCCCAGGGCGCCGGTCTCGGAACTGGGGTTGAGAGGTCTTCCGTGAGCTGCATCTCTGAAGAACGCATACCACAATAGTGGCGGAGCGTGAGAGTCACGCGGTCCGGCCCAGCGCCGGGCCTGCTTGGGGCCTGTTCACTGCAAGCTTCACTGACAAATGCTTTCTCACATTTCAGTGCGCTACAGCACCAGAGCTCTTGGCTAGAGGAGACTAAACTAGCTTAGAAGGATCTGAGCCGCGTGGATCGATCTGCATGGCATCGTCCTGGCAGAAGCAAACAACTGACCCAGCTGAGTTTTTGAAGAGGAAAGGCTTTAGGACTATAGTTCACAAATTACTCTTGTTTACTGGAGTATTTTTCTACACACATTCAGACAAAAACAAAGATAGCATGTGACTTCAAATTGTGAAGCTATATTATTTTTGACAATTGTCTCTGACTGCTTGCATAGCATATATTTCCTTTATCTTTTCCCCAAAGGTTTTTTCTTATCTCTGTTTCATTTATATCTGGGATACGAACAACACTATGAACAATGGGAATGAAAGGGAACATGGTGGTGACAGCAATAGAAATGGACAAGGTACAGTCAGAGTCTCGGGACTTAACAAGAAGCTGAACTTGTTACCAGGCAGTCTCCTATACATAGCAATTAGCAGTAAATTCAAGGAGACTTAATTATTCAACAATGTCAGCAGAGGCTGCTTTGCAACAAGGTTTAATATGGATGATTAATGACTGTTAGTCTCCCAAAGCTGCACGACTAAGTATGTAGATCAGGCTAAGATCACACAAATGGCTCAGGTGTTTCATCAGCTTCCTTTCCTCTGTCTCGACTAGTCCTCAGAATACATCTCCTAATGAGTTCTAAGCTCCACTGGCCCCTCTTAGACATCCAAAACAATCATAGAGGAAGGACAGAGTCCTACAAGGGCTTGCAGGACAAGCCATGCACTCACCTTTTAGCAGTCTTAACCCAAAGATACTGAAATTGTTCCTCCAATGACGTTTAGTTCTTGGGAAAATCCACCCAAGGGCAAGTTGATGTCTGCAACTTCAGTTTCTGAAATAGTAATGACTACTCTGCCCCAGGCTGGAATGTGCTCATCTTACAGAGGACAGGACAGAGAGAGAGAGAGAGAAAACACAGCAGTGTAGCCCAAGCTGAGAGAGAAGACCGATGCATGGATCCTGTTGTCAGACTTGTGGTCACTGTGAATTGTCCTTTCAGGGAGATGAATGAGGAAGTGTGAGAAGAATAAAAGCTGCACTTTCCAATTATCTTGCACTTATCCAAAGCGAAACATGCTCTAATTTAGTAGACGGTGAGAACGGAGCTGTCACAGTTTGTTTTCCAAGATTCTACTAAATGTGATTTTCATCCTTCTCGCAGTTCCAGCTTCCTGCACACACACACTCCCTATGCAACGAGAGGTGTCAGCCAGGAGCAGTGTTTGTGATGGGTGACTTGAAATAGTTTAATTCCTTGAAATACAGATGCTTAATTCTTCCCTCTTCTCTTTACTTGCTATTCTAATCCTCACATGGTAATTTGAAAGACAAACAAAAAAACATATACAGTAAAATATCAGTTCATGAACACTTCCGTTTGTGAACAGTGCCATTTACAAACAATAGCGTGGGGCAGAACTGTGCTTCAGTTCCCGAAGTTTGCAGCATTTGACAAACACGACTGTGGTGACTTCCCCACTCACACAGAGTGGCAGCCTTCTCCCTCTAACTGTAAGACTGACTGCGTTTGTGAACCAAGGTACCATTGTACATATGTGCATATCTATTATATAAATGTGTGCATATATGTTTGTGTATGCACATACTAGAAGAATAAATATGCCGTAAATATAGTTGAGTGAGTTTACTTAAATTTAATTACCATTACTAGAATTTAATTATCATTATGTGAAGGTAAATTTGGAAAACATACAAAGGAATCTCACCAGATAACAAATCTCCTGGTGCCTTCATCCTGGGTGTCCCAATCTTCAGAAGTATCAGAGGTAAATTTCTGTTGTTTTGAAGCTATAAACTAAGCAATTCATCATATTCTATGATAGCAGCCCGTAGATACTAAGGCATAATCTGACAATAGCTGCTCTTATACTGACCTTGTTCTGACCTGTAGGCTTTCAAGCTGTGCCATAAAATTTAGCAATTATTTTCAAGAATGAAGAATTAAAATATTTCTGTATTTGTTGACCAATTTTAAGTCATATTCCCAGTGAACCAAGATTGCATGAAGAGGTAATAGAATAGTTAACATTGTTCAGGAGTGCAATTTCTACATAACTTTTACATTTATAATCCAAGGTGGATATAAAATGATTTAAAATGGATTCTGTATAAAATAATGCATTTCATTAGCAGTAGCTGTTTTTTTCAAAAAAAGTCCATATCCCCTAAAGATATGACTATTTCACAGCAAATAGTCTGAAGTGTTCTGTTATTATACTGATTTTAAAAAATCACAGTTGAGATATAAACAAGGAACATGCTATAAAATTAACATTCCTGAAGTGTACAATTCTGTTTTTTCAGTATAAGAGGATTTTACAATGATTAGAACTATTTAATTTTAAGATATGTTTATTCTCCCAGAAACAAAACAAATATACATTAGAGAGGTCGTACTTAATTCCTATTTTGTTAAAACACTTGATTATCACTAGTGAACTTTCCATTCCCATTAATTTCCCTATTCTTTAAAATTTATGTTTCATACATATATTTTGCATGTATAATCCTGTAACATTATGAGCCATATTTGGGATAATTTTCTCCCAATATGTATGTGGATATACATGTGTTTGTGCATCATGAGTGTGAGTTATGTGCTGGTCACTCTTCCACCCCCAGATTCAATACCTGACATTTGCAGTTTAAAGGAGGAAATATTCACTTTGACCGATGTTTTCAGAGGGATCAGACCAGAGTCTGCCAGCTCCATGACAGAAGCGGCGTGATAAAAGGTAAAGTAGAAAGAGTTGCTCAACTCATAACACTTAGGAACCAAACCAAGGGAAGGAAGGAAGGAGCAAGAGAGAAGACCACAGTCTTTCAAGTCATGTCCCAAGCAGCACAAGTGTTCAAACAAGGCCTAAACTCCTAAGCTATGAATTCAGTAGGAGATTATTTCACTGTTGTGTGCTGCCCTGCCGTGATCCAACTGCCTTCTAAAACCTCCACTTCAGATTTTGGTGGATATTTTAGACCTAAACCATAACTTCCCACCCCCTCATCACCAAAATGTCCACACTGATCTTATTACACAGACATTTTTTGTCAGTCTCTACAATTTTTTGCATTATTAACAATTCCAGCATTGCTCAAAGTCTGAGACTCAAGCCAACTCTTAGCTATGGCATCTGTTTACACCAAAAAGAAAATTAGATCCTCCCAGCACCCCATGGTGCCCGATATGTAATTAGATGAAAGCCAACCTGAAGCCCAGCAGGAAACCATCGAACGCTGTCGCAGCATGTGTGGCAGAGCGTGGAGAGGGTGAGCTCCCGAGTCCTCAGGCGTCCTGTCTCCATGGCACTGCAGCCCGTCGGCCTTTCCCTCGGGCTGGCTCTTTCCTCGGACTGTGGATTTGCTTGACACATGACCCATGCTCAGGCACCTCTGATTGCTCAGGTTCACCAGGTAACCTTAGCTTCGCTCGCACTGCCTCACAAAGGGCCCGCACAGGAGCACGCTACCCGGAGTCCTCGGCATTGCTTGAATAATGGACAGAAGCTTCCAAAATACAACTGTTGTGTTCAGCGCGTCTGTAAAACAATGCCCTGTGGATGATGCCAAGGTCTGTCAGGAGCTCCAAAGGAGGCTGGACACCTTCGGTCTGTGACCGCAGTGTCCTCTACGTACCTAAGTGGCTGAACGTGGGGAAATGCCACTCTAAATGGTTCTGAGGGCACAAGGTACTTAGTGCTTTCTTCTCAAAGCAATGTTAGCAAAGACCTGGTTATTTTGTCCCCTGGAGGTTGAGAACTGTGTGGTCCAGCCTATTCCTGAGGCACGCTCTTGACATCTTTCCACACCATCCACTGTAAAGTCCTGGGCCTCTTTTCCATGGTGTTAATCTTTTT
>PVIR01030592.1:0-19997 GCA_004026965.1 Petromus typicus | reverse complement strand
CCTCCTGCCTCTGCCTCCCGAGTGCTGGGATTACAGGCGTGAGCCACCACGCCCGGCACTGTGGTATGTGGTACTGGTTGCTGCTGGGTGTGGGTCTCCACACCCAGTATTGTTATGTGGTTACCAGGGAATCGAACCCGGGTCCTTGCGCTTGCGAGACAGGCGCCGGAACCACTGAGCTAACTCCCCGGCCCCCCAATAAAATCAATTTTTTTAAAAAAAATTTGTTACCTGAAATAAAATTTTCCCAGTGGAGTTGATGAGGTTGGAGTTGTCCACTATGTAGGTCAACTGGGCTCATCTTATCAAAGAATTATTCTAAAATTTTAAAAAATTACAAGATATAGACAAATTCAAAATGATAATGTTTGAATGAGTCCTATTGTGATGAAGTAAAAGACAGAAGATATTCTGTACTTGCAATGAAAAAAAAAATGTTAGAAGTAGAGTGGTTTATTTCCCCTAGTGTTACATACATGTGTTTAGTAGAAATTAATTTTTCTTCAACTACAGCTCTTTCACTAACAGATTCAAGGTAATTGTTCATATGGATCTGCTAAAATCTGTAAATTCTGATTGTTGAGTTTCTGATAAATTAAAAAGGGTAGTAGCAACCTATCCATCTAGAAATCCATGTAAGCATGACCATGGTATATTTCAATGTTTCTTTATATTACAGACTTTAACACGAGCAAATCAAACAGTATGTGAAGAAATCATAACAACTGACAAATGAATTAACCATTTAAACATTTTTCCACTGTACTTTAAATCAATCTCCTTTTTATTTCATGAGAATTTCTTCCAGTAGATCAGTTGATTGCCTGTTCTGTTAGTTTGGGGGCCTTTGGAACAAAATACCACAGTTCAGCAGAAAATGCTTCCTTCGCACTTATGAGGAGAAGAAACTCAAGAGCTTGGTCTTGGTTAGGTTTCTCTGGAGGCCACTCTACTTGCTTTGCCTCATCTCCCTCCCCTTCTTTCCCCTGTAGGCAAGCATTCCCGGTGAGATTTCTTCAGAAGACATGAGTCATGTTGGATCCACCCTTATAATCTCATCTAACCTAAATTAGCCTGTTAAAAGCTCTATTTCCAAACTCTCACTTTAAATTTTAAGGTTTTGGCAAATGAATTTCAGAATGATTCAAATCAGTTTGGTCTGTATCACCTGATTAATGTCCTCTTAGCTTCTGCACTTCTTGAAAATTTTAAACTAATCCACTGAATAAAGAAAATATAGCGGCCCTTGCAAACAGTAATTCCTACATCAGTAAAGATGGTTATATAGACTTTATGAGATTGCCTGTAAGTTTTATCAACTGTTCTCACTGCCTGTTTTTATTTAAATTCTATATCAACAGAATATTTTTAAAATTGAGTACTAATAGTAAAAATCACCCCGAAACCTGTCATATAAATAGCTAATGTAGCTAAGATAAAGGCTGATTAAATTAATGGACCTTAACTATTTCTCCCAGTCCATGTGATCACTCCCCACCATGATACTCTACTGTGTTGCCAGCCCAGATGCAATCATCTCAGATATCCATATACTGAAATATCAGAAGCTATGACTCAAAATGGATCTTTTCTCCTTCTCAACTATGTATATCAGATACTGGGTCACAGTGACCAAAAGTTGATTGAAACATCGATCAACACATAACTTAACAGGATTTATTGAAGTCTCTTTTTTGCTTTGTAGGATTCCTTTTGTCTCCATGCAATTTTTTTTTTTTTTCCTTTTAATTTGAGACAGGGTCTCGCTTTGCAGTCCAGGCTGGCCCTCAGCTCAGCCTCTAACTCCCATCACAGCAATCCTGCTGCCTCTGCCTCCCGAGTGCTGGGATTACAGGAGTGAGCCATCACGCCCGGCACTGTGGTATGTGGTACTGATTACTGCTGGGGTGAGTCTCCACACCCAGTATTGTATGTGGTTACTGAGGATCGAACCTGGATCCTTGCACTTGCAAGACAGACGCCAGAACCACTGAGCTAAAGCCTTGGCCCTCCATGCAAAATTTTTACATAATCACATGCTTTGTCCAACCACATAGCCCAAGTATCCACAACTGTGTAGTATGTGGTATACTATGATCCTCAGATAATTGTTGAATAAATTATCATTACTTTCTCAACACATTCACCGTTCCTTAAAGTGATTGTGCTCTTTAACTTAGAAAGAGTGATGTGGAGAATTGTGATGATTATGAAGCAGATAAAGAGATTTAAGTACAATATTTTTTCTTCTTTGTATATCCTAGAAAGTTCAGACTCAGGGACAGAAAGTAGTGATGTGTTCTCACAAGTCTTCACAATAGCATTTAGTTGCATGTCCTTTAAAACCACTCTTATTCTAGTGGCTTTATGGTAATCAAGCCCATTAAAGCTTTGTTTTCCCTCCGAGAAAGCATGAAGGCACAAGGAGGAGGAAGACAGGACTGAATGCCATGCTCTGTTCTCAGAGCTTCTGTGAATGAAAAGTAAGTGAGTGCTTAAAAGAAGACCCTTAGTGTCCTGGAACACTTCTGGAGAACATTTTAAACATCAGAGTTTGTATAGCAGGTAATGTGAGCATAGCTTAACTTGCCTTGGCATAAGACAAAAACTTCCATAAAATCTGCTACTTTGAGTATACATTTGCCAAAAGCTTTCAAGACCAACAAACTCTCAGCTCTGGATGGATTCTGAAACAAAAAAGATGATTTCAGGAAGACACACAACATAGCATCCATAATAATTATTCTGCATATTTTTCAACTATTTTACAGTCAACCAGAGATGTGAAATTGGGACAACTACTTTTTTTTTTTTTTTTTTTTTTTTTTGAGACAGGGTCTTGCTTTGTAGTTCAGGCTGGCCCTGAGCTCAGCCTCCAACTTACATCATAGCAATCCTCCTGCCTCTGCCTCCCAAGTGCCGGGATTACAGGCGTGAGCCCCCATGCCCAGCACTGTGGTATGTGGTACTGACTGCTGGTGGGGGTGAGTCTCTATGCCCCGGGGATCGAATGTTGTTACCAGGGATCGAACCTGGATTTTTGTGCCTGCAAGACAGGGGCCAGAACCCCTGAGCTAAATCCTCAGCCCTGGGACAACTACTTTCAAGGAGATAGTGAACCCATATTAAGGAAAGTAGTTATAGCATCATTTTAATGGTTGATTTTATGAATGTGTAATGTCAGCAAGCTCCTTACCAGTACTGTAGATAGGTAAGTTAATTAGATATCTTATAGGGAGCTAGAGAGGGCTGCCCACAAGGAGCCAACAGAGAAAGAGCCAACATGGTGAAACACATTCAATGGTTAGCATTACAAAAAAAATGTAATACTTTCCCTAAAGATGAATAGCAGTGATTGATATTCTGAAGGGATAATACCTTGTATGTGACTTATTTTCCCATTTAATCCTCAATTAATCATCTTACCTGAGTGACAAATTTGTAATCTTCTTGGTTGGTCATGGTTTTGCCCCATCTCTTTTCCCACCTTGTAGTTTTCCACTGAGTCTTATAATTTTTTTTTCCACTTTGTACCAGACTCACTTCATGGCTTTTCCAAACAAAACACCATTGAAAAATTCACTTTCTGGTCCTCTTCAGTCTCTTTTAGATATAAACTATCTTTCTCTCAATAAATTTTTCTTACTCTTAACTTTGTTGTTCCTAGAATTCATTCTTCAATTTTAGAGAACATGAATTCAAGTCTTAGATATCTAGCAGGTTTGAGAGTTGCATCTGTTCTCCTGTATCACAAGTACTTTTTTCTTCTTGGTTTTTCTTTCTCCTTCCTTATTCTTTATGTTGTATCATACTGAATCTTCCATGGAGATTGTTCTTCTGTTTTTCTCAGCCTTTCTCATGTTCTCTTTTGTCTTTTTTGCTTCTCTCCTCCTGATTTTGTATACACACAAACACACACACAATTCCTCTATATCCATCTTTCACCCATACCTCTTTTTCACTCTTTTTTTTCAGGCCTGTATACAAATGTACATGTGTATGCACACACATTTGCATAAAATGCAGGAAGCAGGCAGAGGAGGTACTTACGAAGGGCAAGTTGATGAAATCTGACCATGATGCTTCTATAAATCTAACTATGACATTTTAACCATGAGTTAAGACAGATGTGCTATTCCTATCTACAAGGAGATAGACCAGCTGGTATGCCAGCTGATGTGTAATCTCAGCTACATGGGAAGCTAAGGCAAGAAGATCATAAACTTGAGGGCAGCCTAGGAAACTTTAAGACTCTATCTCAAAATAGCACATGAAAAACAGCACTGAGAAGGTTCTGGGTTCAATCTCCATACCAACAACAACCACAAAATCAACTGGAGAAAGGAAGAGAAAATTTTTTATGAATCAACAGTAACATAAATTATCTGTGTTAGGAGATACTCTGAAAACACTAAAGGAAGTAACGCTGGAAAAAGAAAAGACATGAATGTAAGGAAACCTAGAGAAATTCACATTTCTGTTTTCGCGCGCGCGCGTGTGTGTGTGTGTGTGTGTGTGTGTGTGTGTGTGTGTTTACAGGAGTGAGCCACCACTGATGTGGTACTGATTGCTGCTAGGGGTAAGTCTCCATGCCCAGTATTGTATGTGGTTACCAGGGGACTGAACTAGGCCCTTGCACTTGCAAGACAGGTGCAAGAACCACTCAGCTAAATCCCCGGGGCATCACATCTCTTTATTTGGTCCTAGTCCAAATAATGTCTCAGTAAGCTTCCATTAAGAATTCCTTTCTCTCTTTCCAGAATTCTTTGCAACTGTCTAATTCTCAATTATACCCTTAAAAAATTCACATTCCAGTTGGACTTAGTTGTCTGTATGCCTGCAGTCACCTAAGTTATGAATATGTAGACAGCAAGACTGGGTCATTCTTCCCATTGTTTTCCCAAGACAGCATCTAACCCCAAGTACTAATTGCATATGTCAGAGTTAGTGTTTGTATAAGTTAATTAGGTAATATCATATATATTTTCAAAACCATTGATATGATAATATGATTAACTGAGATTCAGTGACAATTACATGAAGAGCTGGGGAATGCATTAGTACCATCCAGTAAATTGCTGACTATATTGAGTGGTTTACTCCAACAATATCATTTACTAAGAACTTGGAAAACTCATAATAATACAGAAACAGTGTCAGTTTCAAATATAGATGCAGATTCTTGAACCAGTCATCCTGGCTTTCAGTCCTATCTATTCAACCTGTTCTGTACAGCTACCAAACAGGCCAAGACAACCTCTTAGTCTGCAGAGTTCCCTCTGGATGCTGAGTTGGCTCAGGGAAGCACAGAGACTCATCCTAGAAGGCTCTCACCTCAGCCCCAGTTCTCTACAAGGCCTTACTGAAATTAATGTTTTGTATTTAATATTTAGAACTCCAGATAACAATGTTGGACTCTATGTCAGGTAAATATTGGTTTAATTTCCCATATCACCTAAGCCAGAAAATCAGATTTTGGATTCTAAAGTTTGAAACTTCTGCAGGAAAGAGAATTTACTAGGATCAGCCCTACTAAGTAACAGATTTTATTGTATTATTTCCTTTCTTTGGAAGTAGTATTGTCTTTGAAGAGGACTTTTTCTAATAAGAAATTCAGAAGATAAAAAATCTGTAATTTTCTGGAATGTTATTCTTTTTTTTTTTTTTTTTAAATAGGGTCTTACTTTGTAGTTCAGGCTGGCCCTGAGCTCACTATGTAGCCCAGGCTATCACGGAACTCAGAGCAATCCTCCGTCCTCTGCCTCCAAGTGCTGGGATTACAAGCATGAACCACCACGTCCAGCCTTGTGGTATGTGTTACTGATTGTTGATGGACTCTAGTCACCACACCCAGCATTGCTGTATGTGGTTCCCGGGGATCGAACTGGGGACCTTGTGCTTGCAAGGCAGGCACCGGAACAACTAAACTAAATCCCTGGCCCTGGAATGGTATTTTTATCTACAAGAAGGTAGACCAGCTCGCATTCCAGAAGTTAAAAGCTGAGAACTCTTTCTCAGAGGCAATTAATTTTTTCATTTCTTCTGCTCATTCCTCCCCT
Organism: Petromus typicus; assembly: GCA_004026965.1. NCBI lineage: Eukaryota > Metazoa > Chordata > Mammalia > Rodentia > Petromuridae > Petromus > Petromus typicus. Next base: position 13,938 of record PVIR01030592.1, on the reverse strand, counting down.
TTTTCTCATAGATACTTTAGTTTTTATCTTTCTTACATTTTACTCCAGTATAATTATCAATAGTCACTTGCAGGTATTCATTACTTACAGTACTTGTTTGCAATTTTCAATCGCAAATTCTTTCCAGGAAGATAATCTAGCACAATTTCTTCTTTTCTCCTTTTTATAGCCTTCACTCCACAAATAATCATGAATATTTGCCAAATATTTGAGCTTTACCTGTTTTCAACTGAAGAATTACTGTTGCCCGAAGTTATAGTATGTAAACTTCTGTCTTGTTAAAATAAAGATGTTAATTCTATAGCTCAAAGATAGCATCCACACACACCGATAAAATACACATGAATTTATTATATTGTATGTAATTTAAAGTGTTTGTAGTGGGAAAAAAAAGTTTATTTTTTAAAGGTCAACAAAACATCTGATACATACCTAATGTGAGTGGTAGGTTCAGGAGTGAAAAAAAAAATTTCAAGTGCATTGTCAACAAATACTCTGCAATCTTACCTCCATATTTCTCTGACTACAAAACATAGCATTTACTATACCTCTTTGTCATTATCTTTCTGTTAAAAATCTGTCATAGCTTTCATAGATTCTTGTGTTCTTTAACAAGTTATATTCAAGTGATTTATTATAGTAATTAAAATCTGGATTAAAGGAAAACTGCAAGCTACATTTGTTTATTCTACTTTCCGCTACTAAATATTGCTGCTTTTTCTCACCCAGAGCTTGTGAGATCGTACAGCCAGAATTAAGGAATATACTCAACCCACATTTCCAAACCCATTCCAAAATAATCAAATGTCTCGTCCTCATTGAATCTAGTTCCAAAGAAGAAAGATTCATGTACAGTTCTCAAGGTAACTTGTCCCTTTATTTTCTAATTCAGTGAAGGTATTGGTTGAAATGTGAAGCTATGTGAGAGAAAAACAGTTATTCTCCCTGACAAATTATCTTGACATAAAGCTTTAAACCTTCAACTCAGTACACATTCAACAATCCCTCATCTCCTCTGCCTTCACCAAGAGTAGCAACAAAAAAACCAAAAATATCTGCCTATGATCAATTGTATTTAACCACGTATGTTTTTGTTTGGTTTTACTTATTTACCTTGTGAGAAAAAAATATTTAAAATACTAGCCCAATGATGGTAAAATTAAAATTTACAGTTTTAAATGAAGACTAAAGCAATGTAATTTTGTAACAAAAAATAAAATAGAAACTTTTGTTTCTTTAATTTCTAGACTGCAGCAAAATATGTTTTAATATTATAGCAGAATACTTTTTCTTTGAAAGAGCTTTTTAAAATTTGAAGAAGTGCCAAGTACCACAAAATAATCAAAGATTTCACATCATAGATAAAACCTTCCAGCTTCACAGAAACACAGGTAAACACAAGTGGAAAAAAATATATAATCAGCAGATAAAGGGATGCATTAAGAATGTTCCATGTTATTCCGAAATGATGGGCATGAGTGAGCTCTAATATCGTTGTGCTTTGCAATGGCTTCATCCAGATCCAGCTGCACACCATTGACCTTCACTTCCATGCAGCCGTTGTAGAAGGCATTCACTGGTATCGCACTGAATGGAATATCTGTAAAACGGAATATTCAACTCTTATAATATTCAAGACTTTCAGCATCTTATTTGCTTCAAGTTAGAGGAATTATTCAGACTTTCCATGTGCAATCAAACTATAGCATTAAAGAATTTAACAATGCAATTCCACTTAATAAATAGGAAGTAAGCATCATGCACATTGCTCCATATATATTTTACCATGCAGAGTACTCTGCTTGGCGTGGAACTCAGTATCTCATGAATTCCTCTAACTTCATAAACACAATCAGTTCTGTCCAAAATGAACATAAACACTCTTCAAGACGAATATAAAAGACTATATTGCAACTTATGATATTCTATATCTATTGTAAAAATATATATTATTTGATTTTTAAGTTTGAACAATATGTCAAGCTTTGTTAAATCATTTTATCAACTCCTCATCTTGGAAATGTTTTTTTAAATACCATGATAAATGTATCATTTTGGGGGAAGGTGGTACTGAGGATTGAACTCAGGCCCTGTGCTTGCAAGTTGGGCACAGTGGAACTTGAGCTAAATCCCCAGCCCAATTAAAGTATCTTTTATTACTGCTAAAATAAAAACACATTTTCATATTTTCCAAGAAATAGCTTCTTATTGAGAAAACAACAACCGTAAGTCATACAAGATTATTCATTTTTGGTAATAATAATACTGTTCTAATAATAACAATTTTACCACTAATCAGCCCTAACAGCCTTAAGAGCAGAAATCTTACCTAATTGCTTAACTTTATCCCTAGTACCTAGGATATAAATTATTAATAAATACTAAAGAACTGATAGAAAGAAGAGTTAAATAATGAGAGAATAAATATTTGATAAATTAATGAATAAGTTCAAGAATAAATATTAAGCTTATATGACTATGGTGAAGATAAAATAAAATCTTTTCTGGCTATGAAAGCTAAACACAGCAAAAGCTTATTAGTTTCAGTTCACCATTAAAAAAAGATCAAAATGTACCTACAGAGTGAACCAAAACAATGCTAATCTAAGTATCTAGAAAAAGAAGAACAACCAAGCATACTTCTCCTACATTAAAAAAATTCTACATTTAAAAATATCATAAATTTGACTAAAATATATATTTTTTAAGCTGATCAAAAAAAGCCTACCTGGAATGCCCCCAAGGTAAGTGTCCACTGTTCCTTTCATCGCTTCATCCAAGATGGCAAGCTGCCTTGGAAGGTCTTCAGAGTGGGTGACATCTTTTTTAAGTGGAGTCCACAGGTCCAGAGTGTTTCTGTTGACTCTAACTACCAGTTGCGATTGTTGACTGGAACACAGACTGACTGCCTCTATTCGACTTACCACTGTATTTTCAACAGACACTAGGATGTCCTGAAGAGCAGAGCAGAAACCTAATATAAGCAAGTAATAACAGTAATGCTACTTTGGTGACTTCTGAATTTTCAAATTCAAAACCTGAATTTAAATGAGTAAAGCACAATGTATGAGGGAGTTGCTAATTTTAAATGAAAAAAATTCTAGAACTGTATTAATTAATCATTATCAAGATTTAATTCCTTCAACTATGTGAATGTAATGTTACAAAGAGGAAACCCATCTGTTTAAAAAAAATAAAATAAGCAAACAAAAAGTACCCTGAAAACCAAGTGAAGTGAGATCTGAGTGGATTTGAGGTCATCAAAAACAGCAATGACAAAACAATATAAACCTTCAAATTGCTCAGGTTTAAAAACCAGATCATCCAAACCATCCTGGGAACTGCAAACAGAACAGCCTCTTTTTTTTTTTTTAATTATAGTGGGTATTATTCACTTATATGTCTCTAACAGGTACTGAGAGCTTCAAAGAAAACAGGCACAACATCAGCAGCCTGTTGATACTTGTTGGAATCCACTATGGATGACAGAACTATCAGCCTCTGCAAGAAGGCTAACACATATCTGGTAACTTTCATGTTTAAACAAGCCTTTCATGCCAGACTTCCCTGTTCTTCCTCCTAATTTCTATAAATTGCCAGTAAGAATTCAAACAGACCAATTTAAATTGTCTCTCTCCTGATTGACTCACTCATGTGAGGAAAGATTAAGAGTGAGAGAAAGCACAAGCCATTATAATTAAGCACTAAAATGTAAGAATGGATTTTTATCAGAATGACTTCTGTTTTGTTAGAACAGAATAATTCCCACAACATTGCAAGGATTTGGAGTGAAAGTGGATCTCGACTAGCTCTGTAAATTTGCCTAATCTCAGCTTTAGATGCACTAGGTTTTTTAGATGCACTCCCTTCTTCTTTCAGACCTTGCTTGTAAGTTATAAGTACTAAGAGACCTATACTAATACTAGAGCATATGCCTAATGTTTTGTATAGTTGTGTCATTAAATCTTCAAAATATTCCTTGAAGGTGAATGTAATACCTATTTTAAAACGCATTCACACATGACTCATATAGGGTACAGATTTAGAGTAAATTTACCTGAGAGTTTCTAGAAGTGGAGTCTACCAATGACAAAGCAAAAGGCACTGTGTTTCCTGAAACCAAGGCAAACATAATACCTGTGCCTGCAGATGGGCGAATACTCAAGGTCACATTGACCTGCCAACCATTGGCAATACTTTCATTATCTGTTTAAAATAATGGAACAGAAGCACAATCAGTGGACTTCTAAAATGAACCAGAAAAATCAGTCACAATTTGATTATATCCAGAGATACTTTATATAATACTAATGATTTTTTTCAAATGCAAACAACAAATGCACAAATGGAACCACATTCTTGTTATTCCTAGAAGAGATATCTAGATTGTAGATCTAGTTAATTGTTAAGTGTCATGAACTTTCTCTATTTGCTCTTTCATAGCTTTATTTTCCCTTACATATTCATCAATGTTCACACCTCAAAGCAAACATATTTTAAAGACACATTTAGAAGAAAGGTCAACAAGTTTATTGTCATATTATAAAGAAATTTTGAGCTGCATTACCACCCCATCATTCCTCATTCTAGAGTAGTTAAGAAATAAAATATTATCTACATACATTGGTGGTGGTAGTGATGGTAGTGAGGTCCAGAAATACTATCAAACAATTCCTATATGTTTTATTTGTTTGCTTGTTTGTTTGTTTTGAGACAAGTTCTCAAACAACTTTGTAGTTCAGGCTGGCCCTGAGCTCACTATGTAGCCCAAGCTAAGCCTCAGATACACAGCAATCCTCCTGTCTTTGCCTCCCCCCTCGCCAAGTGCTGGGATTACAGGAGTGAATCAACACAGCTGGCAAATAATTATTTTTAAAGGTAGAAGATAAACTGTTATCCTGTGATTCTCTTGCTATAAAACTTCACATTTTTCTCAATTACTAGATTCACTGTATACCAGAATGGAGTGTAAGTTCAAAGAGAAATATGTTTCTATCATCCACTTGTTTCCATAGTAGACATTCAATAAACATTAATTGAGCTAATATGTTTAGCATATGTACTATGTGGCACATAATGACAGTTCAGTCAATAAAAATTCAGTAACGTACAAATAAGGCCCCCTTAAGATTATGTAACCTAGTGACACAACCAAGGTAACAGGCTTGGTTTGATAATCACCATTAAATAAATTTAATACAAGATATTAAAAAGTGCAAATTAAAACAAATATGCAAATATATAACATTAAATATAAAGTAGGCCACTTTCAAGTTATTGATGTGATGATAAACTTGTTACTTAGACTGTAACTGTAACTATGAATTTATTTTCATTTCCTTGCCTTTGATAAAAATCCTTGTGGGCTTTGTTTCTTCTTGTATTTAATCATTAGCCCATTTAAAACATTTACATTATTTTTTATGTACACAACAGAGCAAACACTAAAGACATTCATTAGTTTGCTGAAAAAAATATTAATACCTGGTATAAGATTCCTCTTTAAAATGGCAGTAATTACTTTTTACTTTTTATTAGTACATATTTGTCATACATAGTGCTCATGTTAATCATAGGGAACTTATACCTGCACATAATCTATCCTAATTCTTGCTATTTTCCCATTCCTCTTCTCTCCCTTTGACTCTTCTTCCTTCCACATTAACAGAAGCTCTGCTTCCACTTTTTCCACCTTCTGTCTTTCAATCCCTTCCCTTTCTTCCCTTGCTCCTCCTCTCATCTCGTTTTCCTTCCCACTTGAACATGGTCTTCCTGCTTCTCAATATCTATCATCCATGTTGCTTCATCTTTACCCTGAGAGCTCCTCACACAGGAGAAACAATGCAATACTTAAACATATTTATCTTTATTATTTCACTTAAAATTACAGTTTTGAGGAACATCTATTTACCTATGAATGACCCAAGTGTGTTCTTAATTACCTTTTTTAAAAATGTAATCTTTATTGGTACATTATGAATACACATCATCTCATTCAACATTGAGAGTTTGTACCAGAATGACATGACTTAATTACTTTTTAAAGCAACAAATAAAACATTAGTAAATATTTTTTAAAGCTACAAATAAACATATTCAAAATATCATGTTTTCTAAAGCAGTTAGCAGATGTGCACCAATTTAATTTATAATGCAAAATGTTAGTAGCTCAAATAAGATACTCACAACAAAGAAAAAGATAAAGAATTCAAAAAGTAAATTAAAATATACAAACATCTAAAAATATAAGGATATATTCTTGCATCCTAACATCAGAAAAAATTTAAAACTACAAAACTTAATTTTTAAACTATTGGATTAGAAACAAATCTGGACCATGAACTTTCTCTTTTTGTTGATACAAGTATTTATTTTTAAAAAATCTTTGGAAAAGAATACAATCTATCCTGAAATAATAGAAACTACACCAAAAAAATGTATACACACTTCAGGGAAAAAATTTCACATAAATATTTTAATACTAAGTTTATTGATATGTCACGAGATTAATACAAGTTACCCTGGCTTCTACAATTACAAGAGGTGCTCAAAGTAGTGACCATACATCTACTAGCTTCAAGATCTAAGTATAGTAATTGCTACTTGGGTAATGTTAGTTTAAGTGTCCATCGAGATGCTGCATATGTGTTTTCAGTCTCTTCTCTAACGGCCAGCAGTATAGTTTTCTGTGGTATACAATATCCTTTATGCATGCCCACAGATAAAAATCTGAAGGTGTTAAATCAGAAGAAGTATCTTACCTAGCTTTTTCTTTTCCTACAGTGTCATGCTTTCTTTTGTGGAGGACTCTGCATATACTTCCATGATCTTTGACTGAGATAAGCTAAGATTATTTCCTTCAGAATCAACCACATTAAAAGTACCAAAATGCTTTCTCAACAATGTGTAAACAAGTATTATTTATAAAGGTAAAAACTGAGACAGGCTGACAAGACTTCCTGCTGCAGTCTAGTGTGTTTTTATAGAAAACTGGAAAGATCACAGTTACTCAACAAGAGCCAAATTATCAGTATGATCATAATTTCACTTGAACTATAAAGCTAAAGTCTGAGCAACTAATAAGCCAGAAACCTATACATAGTTGATATTGTGAAATAGAAAATATTTAAAAGAAAAGAGGGTGTAGGGATAAATAACGAGGGGGAAAAGAAGGTGACAGTGATAAAGAAAAAAAGGAAACAAAGTTTATGTATATAGGGAGTGGGAGGTTGCAGGCCGGGGGGGGGGAAAGAGGAAAAATGAAAATCAAGTCATGTTATGTTCTGGTATAAACTCTCAATGTTGATGATGATGTGTATTCATAATGTACCAATAAAGATTTAAATTTAAAAAAAAAAAACAGAAACCTAAAGAAAGATAAGTGCTTCTGAGAACAGATAAGATAAGAGACAGGATGAGGCAGTTATCAGATACCACCAAAACTGATAAGAATGAGTAAAAATTACAAGTTGCAGTTCATATAGAGGGAGTTGGAGTCTATAGAAGCCCTAAGAACTGTAGTCATGAAAGAAACATTTGTCTATTCACAAGCTCTTTTCCACAGACTTTATTCCATACTCCAGAGAAATTCTGGGAGCAGAGAAGAAAGCTAAAAAATAAACCCACTCATTGGCAGTTCCAGAAACATCAGCTCCAGGAAAGGAGCAAAACACCACCCAGATCCTTCTCTGGCTGCTCTGTAGAAGAGCCTTGAAATACTGAGTAGAAGGAAGCAAACCTTGTCATTTAAATACATGGAAAGACCCACAGTCCCTATAGATGAGGGGAAGCAATAGGAAAATAAACCAAAGAAAAGCTGTCTATCATGGGGGGGGGGATATCTTGTGCCCTAACCATTACATATCTCCCATAACTCTATAATGGATCGCCATACCAATGAAAGCAATGAAAAGTCCTTACCTTGAAGACCCAGGGTAATAAGAACTACCTAAGACTGAAATCAGTACCAGAACAATAGAGAAGGTTTCCCCCACTACAGGCTCTCTCTAGCACATTAGATATTAAGTTACAAGAATATTCCATGGGGAGTGAGGAAGCTCACAGATAGTTTCTTAAGGCATACACAGGAAATACCTAAAACTGAGTTGCAGTAAGAAACACTGAATGGCTGATCAGCAATTTTAAAAATCTCTAGCACACCAGTCCTAAGCAGTTTCCTAAGCAGAAACCTACTTACATTAGCACATTTTCCATAACTATTAAAAATGCTTAAAGCAGAGCAAAAAAGGGGGAAAAAATGCTTTGTTTGGCTCCGAATTTTAGTAGCTTAATGTTCAGATATCACAAAGTTAGTCTGGTGAGGACCTTATATATATGTATGTATACATAGATATATCACTCAAAGACACAAGGTTAAAAAAAATAACACATAGTCAAGAGACAAAGCAATCAACATGATAATGCTTATATTTTACACAGATTTTGGAACTTTTAGATAGTCAATTTAAAATAACTACTATTAAAATGTTGAAAGCTCAGGTAGACAAGCTAAATAACAACTAGAAATGAACAGATGAAGCAGAAATTTTAAGAAAGGATCTAATGGAAAAAGTAGACATGAAGATGAATCTTTTTGAACCAGTAGATAGTGTTACAACTAACAAATAAGTGAACATTACAATAGGCTGACTGAATCAGGAGATGGGAAACCAAACACTGAATAATAACACAGGCATATTTAACTGCCTTGATAGTTTGTTAATGCATCAATCAACTGTCTCAAAAGTATATAACAATATAAATAACATTATGCCTAGCCCTAGCAGATACTCAGTAATTTTTACTGAATAAATTATTACTATTTGTAATTGAATAATTTAACCATTACTGAATAAAGAGAAAACAGAAAATCACTTACTATAATCTATATTAAATCGAGCAATTCCAGATCCGGGATAATAGGAACCCTTTTCCACAGTGACAAGGCAGTGTTTATTTTGTTTTCCTTGAATAATTTCCTTTGCTCCTAAAGCTCCTTGATTCATCAAATTCCAGCTTCGTATGCATCCATCCAGACGGGGGTTAATCTAACAGGTTGAGAAGTGCATTTGAAAATTACATAAATCAGACCAATAAATGGCCAACTGACTCTAGCTATAGGTTTCATTTTGATGGAAGATCTTTTAATGATATTTTAAAACATTTCAAATATTCTGAGTTTAAACTAAATTTTCCCTTTGATGTATCCTTTATTCAGATGTACGGTCTTTTCCAGTAAAAGTGAGCTTATGCCACTACAGCCCTCCAGTGGGATTCAGGTGATTTTTAACATCTCAAATCTCACTAGCATCTTCTGTGTCAAACAGAACTGAGTTCTATACATGCTTCCACAAAGGCCCTGGGTTCCAAGCTGCTTCCTATTCTTTATTTGTACATGCACATGGGCTCATTTTGCTAATGCAGATTCTAATCCTCTTCAGGAATATGAATGTTTGCATTCTTTAGCTTCCATCTAAACATACAACTGCACTCAAGGTGTGTAGAAGCTATTTTATAAATGACTAGCTTATTTGCATAATGTATTCTACTTCAAAATATCTTTTTATTAGTTTCGAAGGATAGGCATATTCATTTTGATATGAGCTAACTCTTTTAATTTAGAATTTTTTAAAATTTGGATTTAATATTATTATTATGGCCCACATCTAGATGTTCCCACAAACACAAGTAGAACTTTGGAGAATGTCTGGATCATGGGTTTGTGATACTGAACTAGTTCACTGACAAGTTTAGCATAGTTCTGGGGGTGGGTGGTGAATTTGCTAAAGAGGGAAGATTCATTACAGGCATAGACAGCACCAATTAAAGAGCTGTAGCTTGGATGGAACAAAAAGAGAAAGAAAGAGGAAGACTCACTACTTCCTGCTTGCCTTGCCGTGAGCTCTTCCCCCTCTGCTATGCCCCCTGCCTTGGAGCCAGCTGGATATGAAATGAAAGGTCTACAAACTGTGACAACAAATAAACCTCTCTTCCCTCATGCTGTGGGTGATAGGTACTATGTCCTAGTAATAATGAGAAAGGAACTAAGCTATGCATAATAGAAACCTTCTGAAGTTAAAGTAACTACCAATAAAAATATATTCAGGAAAAAATGGATATAAAGTAGCAAATATTTAAGTTAAAACAAGGTACCTGGGCAAAGAAATTGTTTTAAACTCTTAAAGGGTGATTGTTTCCTTCATGAAACCTGTGCCATATGCATTGGACAATCATCTTTCTCTGAAAATTATCTATTGTATCTAACTTCAATCTACAATGGGATGGATAATTACACCGTTAGTTAAAAGAATCCACCTTCTGTGCAAACTTACTTCCAAAATCAAGTCTTAAAATGGATCTGACTGACCTTTGATTATTTCCTACAAAAAATATAGATTCAAATGTAAGTATTCATATTCATATTTAATCGCTGAGTAGGAAATATTAGGGTGCTACCAATAAACTGACACTTAGGGATTTAAAGTCTTCCTTTCCATGAGTGATTCTGGGCATGTAAGAGGGCACAGAGAAGTCACAGCAATAATTTTCCTACTTCCTTAATATAATTTCAAGGGTCACTAATGTTATTTTTCCATGTTCAATTCAAGTTGTCACACTTGATGCGCTTAACAAAATAACTTCTATTGACTCTCTGGAAAACACATCTTCAAACCAATTACAGGCAAAAAGAATTCATCCATGATGAATGATATAAGCGTGGGTCATTACCGGTCTAATGAGTGCATTTTCCACTTTCTGTGGTAATCCTGCAAAGTATATTTTGGTTTCCACGAATCCATTTGTTGGTTTGAAAAGGCTTGCAGGCTTATTTATATTCATCACAGCTTCTTTAGCTATTTTAATACTTATACTATCTTCTAATTCTTCCACAGACACCTAAAAGTTAATAAACAAAAATTATCAAATGACCAGGCATTACTACATGATATTTGAAAGACTGCACTGGAAAGTCCTATTAATTCAATGTTATTTTCTAAAATAACCACTTAGATATAATGGAATCATTCATTCATTCCAACCTATTTGGAAAGTCTAACTGTAATGGGATGAAAATGTTTTAATTTGATAAAAAATTAAATGCACATCTAATTTTAAGATCAAAATATTAATTTTCAATATTCAACAATAATATAATTAATCCCAGTATGCCACACAATTTACTTTTTAAAAGAAAAGTGAGCCACACTAAGAAAAATGTTGTGTTCTTATTTTGTAACTACTTGATAGTACACATTTAGAATCAATTATGCAAATAAATCTCTATAGTAACCTCAGAGAAATCAGATTATTCCAATACTCTGCTCAGTATTTAGATCACAAATTACTTTATTCAAAAATCCAGAAATTAAGGGAGCAGATACATAAAACTAAATAAAAAGCTTCCAATTGTGAATGTAGTTTGAGTTTCTAAAAAATGCTTGTAAGTGATAGTAGACAACAGTATAAATCCTCCTAGAAAGGCAGTTTGAAGAACTATTACAGCAGTTGTCTCATGTAAAACTGGAGCACTCACAATGTAAACTCGTCATTTAGCAATCAATAGCAGAACCCAAATAATTGGCACATTAAAACACCACAAAAAAAATACAAAGTATCTTAAAAGAATAACAAATTCAGTAACAGATTTAAAGTTGATCAACATTTTTTCCTTAATATGGCCAAATCGCAGCATTTTACTGGAAACCTTTCTTTTATTCTTCAGTCTTCTTTATAGACATTCTTAACTTATCCTCCAAGAAAAGAACCACTATGTTTTTCTTTCTACATTCTTTGGCAATTCCTTTTTAGTCACTTCAACTATATCCCCTTCTCAACTTCTAGGACCAAGCCCTGAGCCCAGTACTTAGACCTGTCTCTTTAACCATGCAAGCATGATAGGATATAGGACTCACTCTAGAACATGTGGAAAACTTAGAGATAGAAAACACTCTTACCTGTCACAATTTCTAGGGGAAAATAGGGCAATGCAAAAAGCTAAACTCATACCATGTGCAGAGTAGTTATGCAAAATAGGTAGGAACATATCCAGTATCCTGAAAAACTTCTGAACACCCTTAATAGACATTTATGTGGAAACATTCATGCATGTTACTACCTGAACTTGTGCATTTATAAACACAAAATATTTGTGGCACCAACTTGATATTCATTAATTTTTTTGTAGAATGTAATATTCTTTTTTAATTGATTTCTTTATTAGTACATTTTATATACACATCATGATCAAACACAACGTTGGGAATTTGTACTAGTATATTAAAAGAGTTAATCTCATTTTCATCCATTCCCCTACCCACTCTATACCCCCCCACCCCCTATATATGTACGCTTTTTCTTTTTTAACATCATATTTTTTCTTTCCCTTCATTACTCAACATTTTCCTTCTAAATACTTTCTATAAGAATGTAACATTCTGGGCCGAGGATTTAGCTCAGTGGTTCTGTCACCTGTCTTGCAACTGAACTCGGGTTCAATTCCCTGGTAACCTCATACAATTCTAGGTGTGGAGACTCATGCCCAGCAGCAATCAGTACCACAAACCACAGTGCCAGGTGTGGTGGCTCACGCCTGTAATCCCAGCACTTGGGAGGCAGGGAAGGAGGATTGCTGTGATGTGAGTTTGAGGCTGAGCTCAGGGCCAGCCTGAACTACAAAGCAAGACCTTGTCTCAAAATAAAAAAAAAAAATAAATAATAATAATAATAAAATGATGTAACATTTTATAAGTCTTAGATCCCAACTTGAATTTTTCTCTATTTTGAAAAATTAATGATATCAACACCATTTATGCATGTAGGATATTTGTTCCTAACATGACATCCCAGTATAAATCTTCCTTTGCAGCTTTTATTTTATTCTATGTCCATGAGTAACCTTTGAGAAGTATTTTAGTTGTATGTGAGCATTTACATATTGAAATATATGTCATCTTTGAACAAAGTACTTTTCCTTTATTTGCTTGTGTAATAGAATACTGCATCTCTCATATACCTAAAATATTATTGATGCATTTCATTAGATATGTGTATATATATATATGCAGCATTCCTGTGTACAATCTGGCATTAAATGAGAAAAAATTAGAAAAGCTTATCAACACAAGCAAATTCATGAACTTGAAAACCTTGCGTAGGTGGAGTATTCAAACATTTAAATTGAAAACTTAACGTAGCAATATTTACAGAATCTGAGGACTGTTTATCCCTCTAGTATCAGCACTTCAGCTGCAGTCTCTCCACTAGTCACTGCTGTGGTTTTCTAATCCCACATCCCGCTTTATTCTTATTCTCTACTGACTAGTTTTCCCAAACCATCAATTCTGATCAGAATTATCTTTTAAAATCTAAATTAGATTATGTAGCCTCTTAAAGCTATCAAAGTCCTCTATTTAGCATAAAATCCAAGTCTGTGCCATGTCTCCAACCTGAGGTGATCACACAGCAGACCATGTACCTTCCTAAGCGCTCTCCCCATCTCCCTACCCTGCAGCTGAACTGATCTGTGCATTGTTCCTCGACACAAAACACATCTCGTGGGTGAGCCTGCACACTTGCTGCTGTCATGGTGCAGAAACATTTATCATCTCCCCTGAATGTCTCAGGACGTCACCTGTAAGTCTCTGCTCAGATCTAATCTCACCAGAGATGCCTGACCCACATGCACATTCACTGGCTACACACACACACTCACTGACCCCACCCACCGATTCCAAGCACAGTGTCGTGCTATATCTTGCTTTGTCTTGTTTTTCTTGCTCTTCTTTGTGTTACTGTCTGACTTTATTTTTTGGTTTTTGCCTATCACCAGAATGCAATTTTCATATGAAGAGTGACTCTGTTATATTAATCATTCTGTATTTACTGCTTAAAATAAATGTTAGCATATACATTACTTGATTTTGTTGAATAAATTACAAT
>PVIR01030591.1:0-20164 GCA_004026965.1 Petromus typicus | reverse complement strand
GTCTTGCAAGCGCAAGGGCCGGGGTTCAATCCTCGGTAACCACATAACAATACTGGGTGTGGAGACTCACGCCCAGCAGCAATCAGTACCACATACCACAGTGCCGGGCGTGGTGGCTCACGCCTGTAATCCCAGCACTCGGGAGGCAGAGGCAGGAGGATTGCTGTGATGTGAGTTGGAGGCTGAGCTCAGGGCCAGCCTGAACTACAAAGCCAGACCCTGTCTCAAAAAACCTAAAAAAAAAAAAAAAAACAGGGGCCATGAGCACAGCTGGGTCTGCAGTGGACCGAGCGTCATCCCAGGGCCACATCCACAGCGCCGCAGAGCATGAGGCCAGCCCCATGGTAGAAGGCTTCCCGCCAGGGGTCCCCACGCACTGTTATCCCTCTCCCAGCAAGAATGTTTAGGTTTGGGAACGAGTTCCAAGATATATATAAGTCCTCGTGCTGACTAAGGGCTCCAGCCCAGCCTCAGCTGCTGCTCGGCTACCGCTTTCTCCAGGAGCGTTACCGCCCCAGTGCAGCCGGCGCTGCACAGGCTGGGCCCTCAGTGTCTCCATTATGCACCCGCATTTCTAGGGTCAGGGGACTCCACTGCCCCTGGCTGCTCCTTGCACCGGAGTGGCATAGCAGGGTGTTTTGGGGGGGTTTTTTTGTTTTTGTTTTTTTTACACAGGGTCTTGCTTTGTGGTTCAGGCTGGCCTTGCGCTTAGCCTCCAACTCACATCACAGCAATCCTCCTGCCTCTGCCTCCTGAGTGCTGGGATTACAGGCGTGAGCCACCACGCCCGGCACTGTGGTATGTGTGGTACTGGTTGCTGCTGGGCGTGAGTCTCCACGCCCAGTATGGTATGTGGTTACCAGGGATCAAACCTGGGTCCTTGCGCTTGCAAGACAGGCTCCAGAACCACTGAGTTAACTCCCCAGCCCAGGGTGTGTTTGTTTTTTAAGGCACCGTTAAAAATAAATGTAATGAAAGAGACACAGAAAGGAGAAATTACCTTTAATTTGAATGATGGAGGGAATATATGAACAGAGGGCTGAGATCCTAGTGCTCTGGCCTTGTGCGTGTGTGTGTGTGTGTGAGTGTGTGTGTGTGTACACTCGGGCAAATGTGTGCTCCTCCTTTATGACTTTAAGGCGGCTCTGTTTATTAAACTGATTTTTCCAATGCTGGGCCCTGACGTGGCTTCACTGACCCTGTTCCGTGACCCACTCTGAACACACACAGGTACATGAATGAGCCCCGTGGAGCTACTTCACTGAGCAGAGCAGGAGTGGCATGAACGCTAAGTGAACATCTGTCTGGCTTGTCACTCCCCCTTCCCGCCCTTTTCCACGTAGTTAATGAGCTGAGTGAGACTGGCCTCTGCCTATGGAAGAAAAAAATTCGGGCTCTGAAATCCAGGATGTGCCAGCCAGCCAGGAAAGCTTGGAAGCAGGTGGTTGTCTTTCCGGTGACACCATGGTACAGACACGCCCTAGGGAACCTTGTGATCCATGCAAAACCCAGTAACATTCCCGACCCAGTTCCGTCCCCTCCTGTAGCCAGAGAACGTGCTCGGGAGACGCTGAGCTGGATGCAGGCTGTCTGCACTGTCTGTCATAGTTCTGACAACACTTTCAATGCTCGCATGCCCTGGAAAGGCTGTGCCCGTCACAGGGACAAGGCGACGGCTGTAGGGAGAGGTGGACCCTACACCAATCTCCCTTTCCCCTTGAGATATCGTGTCAGGGTGTCTGGCACACCCCTGTCCCCTTCAAAGATCCTGGAGGCTCCACTGAGCATGGAAGGGGTTGGGGTCCTGGAGCCAGGGAGACCAGAAGCCAGGCCCCACCCCAGGTCCCAAGAGACATGTGGAGCCAGCAGGGACCTGGCCCTACTGGCTGGACAACCACACAGCCCAGGTGAGACTTATGCCCCTGGCCAGCCACTCTCCATGTAGAGGGGACACCAACCACCCACCTGGAGGCCACTCGCCACTCTAACCATCTGTTTGGACCAAGCTACGCCTTGTAATTCAGGGCTGTGATTCCATGAGCAACTGGCACGGCGCCACCTGGTGTCCATCACGGCCATTGCAGGCAGCTTGGACTCATCGCCACCTCCTCCTCCTCCTCCTCCTCCTCCTCCTTCAGCGGACCCAGCAGGGCTTTGGGGACAGACAAGTGGGGTCCTCTGTCCTCAGAGGGCCTGGTTGGTGTCGGGGGTGTGTTAGACAGATGGAGCACATAGGGAGAGGTAGATGGACAGATGACAGGGAATGGGTGTGCAGACGTGGGGGTAACGGACCCAGTAAGGGCCAGGCTGTCTTCTGCCTGGACCTCAGCCTCTCACTAGCTGTATGGTCCCTGCCGAGTCACTCATTCCTCTGAGGCTCAGTTTCTGTTTCTGTGAGATAAGGACAGAGGCGCCCACCTCAGAGGATGATGGGAGACAGACGAGAAGAGTCCCAAGGTCTCAAAAGCCAAGGGCAGCACCTGCGATGCTGAGGACAGGGGCCGCAGGTGCCGCCGGTGCCTGGAAGCATAAGGACCTCACAGCTCCTGGCCCCGACCGCCCTCTTCCTGCCTCCCCGCTCCCCTCAGAGCTGATCATCTCTTAGGGTCTCCCCAAGCCAAGCAGGATCCACCTTCCCCGTCCCAAGTCCCGACATGAATCACATCTGGGTTCCGCCCGCGGGTCACTGGCCGGCTCCCCGCTGTCCTCCGGGAGGCTCCCAACATGTGGCTGTACTGAGAGTGTGAACCGTAACATTAACACTTTAAAAATCCAAAAAGAGAGAAAGAAATATCCCGAAAGAGACTACCATCGGGACCAGCCAAGGGTCATAAATCAATGTCAGTAAATTTATAAACAGTTCATAAATGTAAGTGCTTTTCATGGGGCTGTTTGTTATTGTCGGCTGCGGAGAGGTGGAGACGTGGGAGGCTGTGTGTCCGTTCGGTCCTCCACTCACGGCTGCACAAGTGGCCCTGGCCACAGAGGGACCGGGACTGGGCCGGCTCGAGTGAAGCATTGTCACCCACAGAGCTTTGCGGAG
Source organism: Petromus typicus (assembly GCA_004026965.1). Taxonomy (NCBI): domain Eukaryota; kingdom Metazoa; phylum Chordata; class Mammalia; order Rodentia; family Petromuridae; genus Petromus; species Petromus typicus. The sequence continues at coordinate 17,121 of PVIR01030591.1, read as the reverse complement.
GAGTTGTGGGAGGACAGGCCTGGAGCACAGACAAGCTTGAACTTGAGCGGAGGCTTTGAAGACGTTCACGAAAATTTCAGCAACAACTAGGAACTTTTTGCCAGGTTCCCATGTTTATATTTCTAAATATTCTGCTTTTTGGCGCTCTGGGAGGAGCTGGGCTGAGGTGAGCTGCCGAAGGGGGCACTACAAAGCAAAACTCAGCGCCCTGTACCTGATGGTTACACCCTCATGACATTGGCCACTCGGGACCCAAAGCACAGCACCACCCCCAGTGACACTCACTGTTAGTGTAAGAGCAGTGACGAGCCAGTGAGCCCGGGTTTTATGCACAGAGAGGAGGCTAGATGATGCCACCACCCCCTTCTGCCACCTCTGTCACTGGGTGGCTCAGAAGCACCCCTTGGGCTAGAAGCTCTTGGAGCAGGTCTTGTAGAGAGCTTCTCACCCTCCGTCCAGGAGCCTGGAATCGCTACCTGGACCTCCACAGTCCTTCTCCCTTCTCCCTGCCTCTCTGCATACTCACACCGCCTCTACAGCCCGAAACTGGGACTCTGTGCGTGGAGCACCCTCGAGCTGCCACCATGGGGAGGGATGAGGCAGGGTTTCCCCCCTTTGTCCCCGGAGGACCAGTCTGTGGGGTTGCAGCGCCGGCCCCTGCAGGCACCCTGCGCTGTCCCACCTGAGCACAGGTAGAGGCTGGTGAAGGAAGTGTGTGTGTGTGTTGAGCCACCCTCTGCCACTCGTGTGGCCGTGGACCACTGCAGTGGTGCAGGTTGACATGAGGCGCTTTGACCCAATCCCTTTCCAAGAGTCTCCTGCTTCCATTCTGAGACACATGTCTCCAAGCATGAGTGACCCCAGTTCTACACCTAAAACAGTCTTCTTCTAGTGAGCTTTTAAACTTATGTCTTTCCATTTATTATAAAACATTGTTCTCTTGTTCCGTAATCTTGTCCCCCACTTCCTAGAAGATCCAGGCCGTTACACCCTCTTCGAGGGCATCTGGGTTCAATGTGGCCGCCTTGGCCAGGCACTGCTCCCCTCCGCCAACTGCACCTTCCCAGCCTGGCGCAAAACAGGGATTTCATTTATTTGAAAAGTCAGTATTAAATATGTCAGATATAGGAAGTTAAATGTAATGGGCCCAATTCCACACTCGGTTCCATATGCGTAAATCCCGCTGATGAAGAACAGAGCACGGCTGGGGCAGCAGAAATGAGGTCCCCAGTCTGCAGGAGGAAATTGCACCCGTGATGGATCTTAGCTGACATTCTAATGGACATCGAGGCAAAACCGGTAGAGTAGAAAACCCTCGAGTTCCTGGATTTCGTTTATGCGTCTAAGCTGCAGGGTTTTCATATTGTGCTTCCTGCATTCTCAGGGCTTTGGTGACTGTGTTTGTTCGGGTCCTAACTCCACGTAAACAGCTTCCATTTCTCTTCAGTCTTTGTTTTAGTTCAACTTTACTTTTCCAAGGTGATTGAGCATTTGGCCAATGAACAAGTATTTCAGGGCCTATACTTGGGAAACAACTTTTATCAGGACAAACTAACCACTGAGATGGTATTTCAAGCATTGCTGCCCAGAATCTGTCCCCAGATCAGCGGCCTCAGTGCTCTCTTCAAGCTTGTGAGAAAGGAGGGTTTCTGGGGACACTGGGTGCACAAGGCCCTGGGCTAGAGGATGCTGGACGCATCTTTAATGTGTCATCATAAAAAGAGCAGGAACTCAGTTCGGTGCATGTGAGCCGCTGCTGTCAGCTCCGTGTCCCTCAGTTTCTCCATGGGTAAAAGGATCCAGCGGTGGCTGTGTCAGTGGGTTGTCATGAAGTCAAGGTCAGTCATGCTGGGTCGGCCAAGCCTGGTACACAGTGAGGAGCCCTGGGCTGGAGCCCGTGACTGTGACTGCTCCTGGCCCTGGGGAGGTGCGTGGGAGGCGGGGAGAGCGCAGAGCGCGTTCTCAGTCTCAGTTCTGCGTGTTTGCATTTAGAATGTAGAGTTCTACAGAACTGGGCTCATTACATCTAACTTCCTATATCTAATTCATTTAGAATGAATTAAATTGTATTCTACGAAATGTGTAAGAAGGCACTCAGGCCAAGTAAAGAAATATTCTAGTGTACCTTCTTCTTCTTGGTAAATGAACTCTCTTTTCTGGAATAATTTTAGATTCACCAAAGTTCTGTGAAGCCAACGCAGCACACCTGAGCGCCTCTCAGCCATCGTCTGCTTCCCCTCGTGCCCGGCCTTCCATGTCTGTGGTGTGATGGTCAAACTGAGGAGACCTGGGTGCATCGCTGCCTGCCAGCCCTCATCTGGATTTCATTCAGTTTGCTTACTGACATCTTCCTTCTGCTCCAGGGGCCCATCCTGACTCTCAGTTTACATTTAGTCATCATTTCCCCTCTCTTGGCTGTGATGGTCCCTTGGCCTCTCACTGCTTTTATGACCTTGACACTGTTGAAGGTACCGACCAGGAGTTTTGCAAAATTTGTCTCTCCATTTGAAGAGACATTTCTCAGGATTAGCCTGGGAGGAGACCAAAGAGGTGTAGTGTCATACCAGGCACTGCTGTCTCTGTGACATCATGGTGACAACACCCCAATTATCAGGGCATGGAGGAGTCACCAGGCTTCTCCATTAAGATGAGCCCTTTCTCCCTGGGCTCTGCCTTGGAAACAACTCGCTGTGTGTGGTCAGCACTTAAGGAAGAGAGATGGATAAAGCTCCTCCCCCAGGAGGGACCAGCGAGTGACACAGCAGCTCTGCAGCTTTGCCTCGTCTCCGTCGCGCATTTGTTCCATCACTGTTTATACCAGCACCAATCGTGGACATTTCTTTCAAACTTTGCCCCATGATCCCAAACTGTTACTCATCTGCTGCCCACCACCCACCTCGTTTTACATTTGTGAAGGGGCAGGGCTCCTGCAGGGGGCTGAATGATGTGCTTGGCATCCTGGGGTTTGGGGGTCTCTGCGGAAGGTTGTGGTGGTAGGAGGAGCTAGTGAGTGGGGCTCCAGACACCCCAGATCAGGGGCTCCAGAGAAACAATCTGTGGTTCCATGGTGTGTGTGTGTGTGTGTGTGTGTGTGTGTGTCTGACAGACACACCCACTCATAGAGTCACAGAGACTGGCGTGTTCTAGCATCTGACATCAACCAGCTGGAGACCCAGGGACCTAGGCACCACTCAGGAGGCCACTGCTCATGGCAGAATGGGAAGCTGGGGGCAGAAGGTGAGGAGAACCCCAAGGTGAGAGACAGACAAGGGTTTAGCTGAGCAACTTCAAGTCACATCTCAGTGGTATAACCCTGGAAAATCAAGGTCACAACGTGGATGGGAGAGGGGCATGAAGAGCCAGCAGTTCCTCAGGGCCATGAGCAACACTGGCCAAGCTGTTGGACTCGGGGCTATTTGAGGGAAGCAAGTCGAATCCTAAGGGCCACGTAGGGGTTCAAGTGTGGTGTGACTGTGTGTGACCGATAGCTGTGCGGTTGAGGGGATAGAGCAGCCATCTGCCAGGTGCAGGGAGACAGGCCCCTTCTGAATCAGGTGCTGGGTGTGAAGGGCCCTTTTTCTGCCTTCCTGGCTTGGCCTCCCAGCACAGCAGGGTTTTGGGCCACTCAGCTCCCGTGGGTTCAGATGGGACAGAAAGGCAGGGAGATGAGGGAGCAACCTCAAATCCCAGGGATCGGGGATCGGGCTGCGTCTTGGAGTCGCAGGCCCAGCAGCAGCCGGCTCCAGGACACAGGATCTGGGCTCTTCTCTGCCCGCGCTGCCTCCCCCATCCGTCTGGCCTCACAGAGGGTTGGGCGGGTTTTGCACTGTGTTCTCCAGAAAACAGGCCCCCGGTAAGGAGGAAATGCTTGTTAAGCATTACAGTGTCACCCGCTCTTTGTTTTCATCAATTATGAGGCAGAAAGGACAGCTCAACAAAAGCTCCGTGGCTCCTGGGCGTGTGCCCGGACCGACTCCATCTGCAGAGTTGAGTCAGGCAGTGCAGGGAAAGAAGCATCGTTCTTAGCCAACTTCTTCCAGCATCCCTCAGTGACAGCAGAAGGTGGGGATTGTCTGTTTAGGGGTTTGGGCAGGTGAGGGGCGGGGCTGGAACCCAGTAGTGCCTGGAACCCAGGGGACCTGGGCCATGGTCACTGCTATGTCCCTTTGAGGTGTCCCCTCCAGCTGAGGAGAAGCCATGGGCCTCTCCAGGATAGCTTCCCAGGAGTCCAGCTGGCAGGGTAGGAATAACTCCCAGTGGAAGGAGAGGTGAGTCAAAGACAGCCTGGGTGCGGGACCGGGAGCGTGTCCAGGGCCACAGTGCCGTTAGGCCGCCGCCCACGCCGAGGGGCAGGCTTCCTGGAAGGTGGAATCCTCTGGCCAGGAAACTGGAAACACAGAGCCAGAAAACCACATGCGGATCCTGGGACTCAGACCATCCAAGAGGACGTGAAGGAGGGGTGAGAAAGGCCGGGAAGAGCTGTGTGCGCAGGACCACAGCCCAGCTCCTGCAAACCATGAGTGACATGCGAGTGGGACAGCACTCGGTCCAGGAGGACCCAATCTAGTGTTCTGATCATAATCCCAGGGCAAGGGCTTCCTCTGCTCCATGGTCTTGGGGACAGAAGGGACCGGGGGAGCTGCCCCACCTACAGGCTGTGCTTAGAGCCTCCAGGGGACCTGGGAAACACTGACACTGCCCTGCAGGAGCTGAGCATCCCCTTAGACAGTAGGCCTGGCCCTGGGAGCCCCATGGAGTGGGTACCACAGTGTGAACTGGGCATGACCTGTGAAGGAGGCATCTGCACCATCGTCCTGGCACAGATGAGAGAGAAATGGGCTCAGCAATAGCTGGACATGCAGATGGGGAGAGGCCAGACCCAACCCTGGTGCATAACTGACTCACACCCAACACCCTGCAGAGCGCACAGGTCGTCTCTCCCTTGGGACACACCCACAGGTCCCACCTGTTGTGCCAGCTTGGCACTTCCTTCACTTCCTCTTCCTGGGAACACCTGCTGCCAGGGTCCCCATGGCCATCTGCACCCCAAGACCAAGACCCCATCCGTGCAGGGCCTGACGTGAGCCAATGTGGGAATGGCAGCTGTCTCTGCATCTAAAACCCGGCTGCAGCACACCAGCCCTGTGCAATAGAGAGCACAGAGCCTGGCAGGCCGACCCAGCCGTGCCCACTCCCCCAACCTGGTCACGTGGTGTCACTAAGCCTCAGTCTTCTCCCTTCTTGGTACATTTGTCAATAAACAGCAACTCTGATGCCCAGGTGTAACTCAAGCATTCAGAGTAGAATGGAGATAAATGATCCGATTCACCTATAGTGAGACTTGGTGTCTTCTGGCTGAAAGTTTTGAAGGAAGACTTGGAAAATTGTCCCAATGTTTCAAAATAAAGTGGTAGGAATGTTAAGAAAGAAAGCAAAAATGCCCGTGGGGAAGAAGGAAAGGTGTTAGCCAAGAACCTTGCTGAGGATTCAAAGGGACTCTTCCTATGTCTCCACGGCTGGATTCTCCTTCCTCACTGTGCTAAATTTGGCTCTGAAGGTTGTGAGTCGCACTGGTGGGGCTCCAGCAGAAAGAGGTGCAGTGGTGCGTGCGTGTGTGTGTGTGTGTGTGTGTGTGCGCGCGCGTGCACGCATGCACGCGTGTACGTGCACATGTATACCAGAGAATCAGACAGCGATGAGGCAGATGGCCTGACCTAGAGGCATCTGGCTTCCCAGTGCCCTGGTACCACTCTCTGCAACACCACAGCCACCGCTGCGATACAAAAGTTCGTCAAAACAGACCGCTCATGTTGGGAACACTGCTCTATGCGACCAGGAGCAGGCACAGTGGGTGGTCCAAAGGCATCCTGCAGGAACATGACAGGAGGGGGGAAAGGAAAGGAAAAATTAGATCCAATAAAGGAAAAAATTCCAAACGGTGACTTGGTTCTGTTTGGCTGCAGTGTTAACCCTCCAGGGAACACGGTGGGACTTGAGTCATTAAACCTTGGCTGGGAAAAGTCATCAAGGATGTACGGGAGACAAAGCCAGAGCTCGGATTAGTCTGGTGGTGCAACCGGAAGACCCAATAGGTGACTTGAATCCACATGGCTCTGACTCACCCCTCAGGCCCCGCACCATCAGATCCCATGGCGGGCCAGCCTGGCGGGTGGCGGAGGGGCCTTGACACATGTGAGCCAATCTGTGTGCAGAGGGGGGCGGTTTCCAAGCTGTCATTGCCTCCTGTCCCCAGACTGACTGGGAGGTTTAGAAAGTTAGCGTGTTCACGCTCATAATAAATTTCACATTTCTTGTAGAGTTTGTTTTATGGGGGGAGAACAGAAGCAGAGGGAGGATATTCATTTGAGCTTGCAGGAAATAATCTTTTCAATTAGAAGTCTGCCACACATTTCAGATTTTTCCAGTAGCGCTGAAGTTCACTGCCATCTTATGTATGTGTGTGTGTTAAAAATAATTTGTTATTTGTTTTTCCTAGAAAGTACTAGTTCAAGCACGAGTTCTGTGAAACGAGGCTATTTTGTGTGATCGATATTTGGTTACACAGCGTGTTCTGAGTGGTTTGACTATAATTATTGCAGCCATGAACCATCACTGTCTACTTGGTATAAACCGAGTATTTTCCCTCAGTCGCAGTCATATGTAGCACAACACTGGGTAAATGGAGTGTACTCGATAATTGCCTGCTGACTGATTTGGGAAGCGGCCTAAAGCAATGACTCTTCCAAAGTGAGTGCAGAGAGCAAACTAGTAGGGGATTAAATCCAAGCCACCTTTTCGGAAGCCACTTTGCTGTTCAGTTCAGAACACAGGAAGTCAAGGTGAAGAGAAAGACGCGTGGAGTTTACACTGAGAACCTTGGGTGTAAATGCTACTCTTCCTATGACTCCTGGAGGGACTTCAGCGATGTCCCACCAGCCTGGCCTACATTGGTTTCTGAGTCTGCAGAACAAGGGACGTGTCAGTGAAAGGCCTTTCAAGATGACGCCAGCCTCAGACGTCATCTGACTACAAGCTCACGACAGTGCCGATCTATAGCTTGCACTGCTCCCCAAATCCTGGCCCAAAGAAACCATGAGCTGGAGCATGGTTAGCATTATTTACAGCCACTACGTTCTGGAGAAATCTGTGAAGCAGCACTGACATCTCTACGAGAACTTTCCACCATCTCCAGAGGAAGCCTACAGTGTATGCTCCTCACAAGGGTCTCAGGGTCTCGGCCCCAAGTGTAGCCAGGGACAGGATCCCAGTGCCAGAACACCCAGCCAGTTTTTTTTTCTCACACACACATAGAATCCAGGAACTGAATGTTCCCAGTGTGGAACTGACCCTGGGACAGACCACCCTTTCCATTCCTCGATTCCCAGTTTTCCCTTCCCATCTCTGCAGTTACCAGAAGTGAAGATCATACCGCCCAGGGCACTCTGGTGGAAGCAGCATCCCAAACCTCTCAAAAGGCTTGGATTCCAAGTCACGGTTGATGCATCCTCCATAGATGCACCCTGCGGAGACTGAGACTTCCAGAGGCAATGGTCCAAAGAGGCCTGGATCTGTCTCCGCCCCCCACCCCGGCCTTGCGCAATCCCCATCCCGGCCCTGCCCAGACCTGCACAGTGGCTGGATTGCTCAACACAATCTCAATCGCTTTGTGGCCGTGGGAGCCAGGAGTTGAGCAGGATGAAGAGAAGACAGGATTGTGGCCATGTGGAAGTTTCCACCCAGGGAAGAAGCTCAAGTGCTGCAGATGCCAGCAGACAGCAGGGCGCTTTGTGTTAAGTCAGGAGGAGGCCTGGATTCAGGGACAGCCGCAGAGTCCGAGGCCCCCAACGTGGACCCCTCCTGAATGGGACATTTGCCCTCACGCTAATTAGTCAATCACCTCTCTCTCCTTCTTCACCCCATAAGAACAGAGTGAGAAGGCAGCGCCTGCCATGTCCCAGGAAGGCCGCCTTACCACGTCCAGAACTTGCCAGCACCCTGGTGCTGCGCTTACATCCAGAACCATAAGAAATCATTTGCTGCTGTTCAAGCCACCAGGTTCGTAGTCCCTTGTTATAGTACCCAGAACTGGGACAGAAGGTGTAATTGGCCACATGCTTAGTTGCAAACAATGGAATCCGTTCTGGTTCATTTAAGGAAGTAGCTGAGTTTAATCAAGACTATCTGAGAGCCCAGAAAATGGCCTCAAGGGCCAGGCTCTAGCGATGTTGGCATAGACTTTGCCCAGCCACACAGAGGGGCTTCCCAGAAAAGACCTCACTGCCACTCGGCACGAGGACACTGCACTGCATACAGAAGCTCAGCCCCTTCCCTGTCCTCAGAGCCCAGCATATGTGGCACAACCTCAAGCCTAATTCCTTGAGGACATGTCACATTCAATGCATGGCAGAGGGCTGGAGAGAGGTGAGGCAAAACTGTGCCTTGTGCCCCCCGTCATGAGAGGCCTGTCGCCCGGCTGTCTGCTCCCCTTCCTCCCACCCGCGCCAGTCCTGCTGGATGTCTTGGAAGCGGTGAGCTTCGGCTGGCGGCTGGCAGGGCTCAGCCTGCTCTCTCCAGCCGTCCGTCTTCTCGTCTTCCCCTTTCCACTCGGCAAACGCATTTCTCTTCAGCTGCAAGTGCCAACATACCTGGAATTTGCTGGCAATGAGACTGTCTTCTGCATTGGTTTTGGAATCCATCAGGGACTTGTCCTATTTCTCTTCCATCTGGGCTAGGAACTCGCCAACCAGGATTGCACCAGATTTTTTTTAACACTGGGCCGTAGCTCAAGGGCGCATGTATGTCTCAACCCCTGGCATCTTGGGGTCCCTCGCTGATCCTCCTCTCCTCCCATGCCCCTCAAAGGGTCAGATGAGTTACAGACCTGCTAGGTGGAGTCCCAGCATGTGACCCTCATGAACTTGGGGCTCAGAAGCCAGATTATTACAAATGGACATTTGAGCTTCCACTGGAAATTGGTAATATATATTCTTGGCAGCCATCAGGACTAGCTGGGAAAACTCTAAGGAGTGGAGGTTTGTTTCAACCTACTCAGGGGCAGAGGGTGGGTGGGGGCAGAGAATAATGGGAAAAACAGGCCAGAGATGGGAGCTGTCCGAGCGTAGCAGGTGGGAGCCCAGGGCTCTATTCCGGACGCCAGTCCTACCTCCTTGTAGCTGCTCCATAATTATTTGCTGCATAAGACACTGAATGAAATATAGGGAAAGACCAATGTCTGGTGACACGTGGATTTGACCTTACCACGCAGGTTCATCAGCGAGTGTCCAGCTTGAGCCCCAATCACCCTCTCAGCTTTCCTGGCCAGTGTCGCTCTGCTGTCCCCTTTGCAATAGCAGTAAGGCCTGCCCTCAGCTGGAGATGACGTATGTGGACCCAAGAATGGAAGGAGAACCTGCTGTAAAGACCGGAGAACTCTGGCCCGTCTGAAGTCTAAGTCTAATAAATGATGACAGATCAATGTGCCACATGTGCCCCATCTGGGCAGAGGTCAGGGGCAGAGGACACTAGTTGAGGCCATTGTCATGACCTAGTTTGTGCTGCTGTGACTCGGTGGCTGAGAATGAGTGATTTATGAAGAGAAGACATTCTCTTTCTTGCAGACCTGGAGGCTGGGAAAATGACAATCAAGGTGCCAGCATATGGCCTGGGCCGTCTTCTTATATCTTCGTATGGCAGGACTCTGCGGCCCTGTAGTAGCAGGGCAGAGTGGAGCAGGCCTCACAGGGAACCTTAACTCCCACAGGAGGGTGGAGCCTTACCACCCAAGCATTCCCCACCCCAACACAGCCACACTTCCGGCTAAACAGCCAACGCAGGGATTTGGGGGGCTTGTCGGTCACCGTTGGCCCTTGGTGTGGTAAAGATGAAGCTCAGTTCCCCAGGCCGCCTGGCTCTCTGCCTCACACCCCACCCCCACATCTCTAGCCAGAGCCCCTGCCATCCCCCGAGTGTCCTATGCCTGGGGCCTTTGCCCATGCTGCTTCGCTGCCCTTTTATCCCCCACCAAACACAGCATTCTTGTTTCCAGGGTAGCCCATCTTCCACTTCCTCTAAAAACCCTTTTCCACCCCATGGGTTGAAAACTCATGTTTATGTGAAAACCCACACCTGGATTTTCTGCAGTGCCGGGGATTGAACCCAGGGTTATGTGCATGCTGGGCAAGTGCTCCACCTCACTGAGCTGCGTCCACAGCCCTCATATACAGATGTTGATGACAGCTTTATTCATAATCACCAGAAGCTGGAGGTATCCAAAATGCCCTTCAGTAGGTAAATAAACCTGTACATCCATTTGCTGGAACAGTATCCAGCGCTAGAAAGAAATGACCCACTGAGCCGTGAAGAGACTCAGAGGAAGCTTCAATGTGTGTCGCTAACGAGAGAAGGCAATCTGAAGCGGCTGTGCTCTCTCTGCTCGTAACTCCAGTATGCTCTGGAAAAGGCTCAACCCCGGAGACAGGAAAAGCACCAGGGGTTATGAAGAGCAGGGCGGGGGTAGGCAGACCACGGGATTTTTAGGGCAGCAAAACTACTTTATACTGTAATGGAGGACATGCATCCTAATATACGTCAAACCCCACAGAAACAGACACCATCGAGCGTGGACAGCAGAGACACTGGCTAGCTTTTCTGGAAAAGACCAGAGAGTGAACACTTGGCCTTGTGAAAGGTGCGCCCTCTGCCACACTACACCGCTCTGCAGACGTGGTGCGGAGGCAGCTGTGGGCCACATGTGAACGAACAGACACGGCTGTGTTCTCACGGAACTTTATTCCATGCTGCACATTGGCTCAGTGTACGTAGCCATTCCCTTACTGATGGACACGTGCGTCACTCTGGGTGTTTCCTTAGGGCAGGAGGTCCTGTGCACGCGTCTTCATGTCTGTGTGAACATTTCTAGGCAGTAGGCTTCTAGGACTGGGGTCGCTGAGCAGAAGTGTCGAAGAGTATGCATGTTTTGACTGCCGATGCCTGCCGAGGATGCGAGCTCAGCCCAAGGGGAGGTTTCGGGGAGGGAGCCCAGGCCTTCCAGCCTCGAGAAGTGGGACAGACACATTGCTGCTGTCTATAAGGCAATAAAAGAAATGATACACTGCTCCACATATGTGATAGAATGCAGAATGTACACTGACCTGCTCATAGAAATTTCCCCCAAAATCATGGGCTTTACTTACATGTGTTAATATTTAAGTATTACATTGGTAGACAAAGATGTGGGAGTATGTACCCCAATAGTTAATATGATTTCAAGTGAGAAGGGAATAGATGGAGAAAAGGATAGATTAAGAGAGATAAAATATTTTATTCTTTATACCTTTAATTTTTTTCTAAGTACTGCATATATGTATATATACATACAGACTTTCTTATTATTTGGGGTGGTTACATTCTATGAAATCATTTCAGAAACTGGCTTTTCCTTGCAGGAGAAAGGCAAAGTTAGGTGAGGGTGAGACTCTGGCCATCACATTTAGCTGACCTAGAGTGACCAGGATTAGCATATGTGATTCACAGGTGGCCAACGGCTGCAGACACCTTCCCTACCGCAGTGCCTAGTCAGTTCAGCAGCACACAGCACCTTGTCACACCCATTTGCCTACTGTCTGAAGGGTGCTGACATCTCAGGCCTTCAGCCCTGCAGGGCTCTCAGACTCCTGTGCATTGGCTATTTCTTCACCACCTGCTCCTGTGGCCTACAGAGTGGCTGAAAGGGTTGGACAGTCACGACCCTCATCGGGAGCACCTTAGGATCCATGTTCGAAGACACAGGAAGAGGAGCCTTACTGGGGCCCACGTGGAATGAACTCCCAGCCCACCTAAAGACAGGAAGGACTTGCGCCTATGGTTTTTAAAGCTGGGCAGCCCACCCTGCCCCGCTGGCACAAAGCGCTGCTGCCCTCTTGTGGTGAGCAGAGGAGAGCTCCAGCTCCTGTCCCAGGAAGCACCAGCAGCCCCTCCCAGAGGTCAGGGAACTTGGGGAGGCCGGATCGTGCCGCTGGGGATAGCTCCCTCCAGCCCAGTCCCTGCAGCCCACACAGACGCACCTCACAGTACTTCTATCCCATCCCGCTTGTCTCTGAAGCAGACAGGCCTGAGGACAGATAGTCACTCCTCAGAAAGCTTGGCTTCCATGAGTCCACTGAGATGGTGCTCTTGGCAAAGGGCATACAGAATTACAGAACCTTGATCCTGACACACCTGAAGCCCGGGCTCAGGGCCATTGTGAGGTAAGGCAGCACAAGCCTTATTGTTTAAACCTATATGTGTTGACTTCTCTCCTGCTGGTATCCTGAAGCATCCTAGTGCTCACACTGGATGGACACGCCTTCCCCTCCCTCTGCTGTGAGACTCCCCACCTTCCTGCAGCCCCATCAGAGCCAAGTCAGCACACTTTGAAAGGGCCGGGGCAGAATAAACATGCCTTCTGACCACCACAAGTGTCTCTTGTGGTGTCTTACAACGAAAAATTGTGCCGGGTGCTATGGCCTAGCTCAATCCTGCTTCCCATTAGGATAAACACATCCCTCAGTGGAGAGCCCCATGAGCCGTTCCAGAAATATCCTGCCCACCAGAGAAAATACACTTGATTTCACAGGCTTCCCACAGCTGTATCATTATCATATAATGTCTTTTATCCACCCCATTCCCCTGCCTGGAACTAAAATTGCATCTTTAAAATGGCTAAATAGTAGTTTGGGGATCTTCAAGGATGCCATCCTGGATTCCAAGCTGGGACTCAACGTCAAATGCCCAATTTAAGAGAAGCCCAGCAGCGGGCGGTGGGAGGGGCACGCTCTGTGCAGTCACTAGCCTGTGAACTACACGACTACAGACTCAGTTTCAGTGTTCAGAGTCCAGCACTCGACTTTCAGACCAACACCACTGGCTCAACAAACTTTGCTGGGCACCGGGTAGTAATACTGACTTCTGCTTCCTGCTTTGGCTTCTGGGGTGTCATGGCACCAGGAGTCCCGGAGAAGTCTCTGGCAAAGAGATCCAAAGAGAACAAGATGGAAGAAGGTGGGGTAAGGGCGGTGGGGGTTCGTGGCTGCTCTGTACCAGAGACACGGGGTGAGGGGTGGCTGCGCACAAGACCCTGGGGGCTACAGGCTTTACCAGGTCAGTGTCACCAACTGGCCACCCCAGGCTTGGGAGCCGGGCAAGCTTGTCTTACTTCCTGTCTCTGAACTAAGCCAGGGCACAGGGCCTGGGCTGGTCTATCACCTCCCGTCTGAGTGCCCCGCCAAATGGACCTTTATGGCTCCTCCCTGGCTGAGTCTGCACACGGATCTTCTCGGACCCAGTTCCAGGGGACAGTGCTCTGTGACCCCAGTGAGCTGGTGGCAGGAGAGTTCGGTAGAGAGGAGGGCCTGGTTCCTAATGCCACTGGCATCAAGGGGACCCCTGCACCTGTCCAGAGATGAGGACAGAAGTAAGCCAGCCAGAGTCCCACTTCAGCCTGGCCTGCTCTGCCACCTGCCCTGCTTGGTCCTTGTGAGGTGACTGTGACCTTATGCCTTGGCTCCCTGAAACCCTCAGGGGGTGGGAGGCAGAAAACCCATGAGTCCACAATGGGCAGGACCAGGCAGGGTGAGCAGCAACAGTCCGGAATCTCACCTGTCCACTCCTGGCCACTACGCTGGGCTCACTGCCCATCCAGGAGGAAGGCCAGATGGAAAATCATGAAACCCCCCCAGATCAGTGTTAGGAGCATTCCAGCTTCCACACTTTAGTCCCCTCTTGCTTCTCTTTGAGGGTGACAATGACTGCTTCATCTGGCCTCTCCTCAGACACACTTTGGGTCCTGTACCTCAGGAGAGGCCCTGACGGTCCTGACACACACGTGTGCTCACACATGTACACACACTCACACAGAGCCATCAGGTCCTTTCATAAACCAAACATCCAAGCATATATCATCATATTTTCTACTAAGTTTCTGAAGTATTTTTAAACAAAGTCAGCTGAGTAGAGCGGCACACACCTGTAATCCTCCAGTTTGGGAGGCTAAGGCAAGAGGATCACCATAAGTTCAAGACCGGCCTGAAATATATAGCAAGACTTTGTCTCTAAAAAATAATAAATTTCTAAAATAAGGTAAAGGCCTAAGGATACAGCTCAGTAGTAGAGCACTTGGCAAGGCCCTAATTCCCATCCCAACACCACTCAAAAAAGCTCTCCTATCTTTACACTTTGGGTTGAGGAAAATTTCCCTCAGGACAGCAAGGAAAGAGGGGCAGAGCAGATGAGCTGCTGGGGCCACATTTCAGGGGCAGGTAGCTCTCTGCAGGCTGTGCGAGTGCTGGGGTACTCTGTCCTCGTGTGCAGAGGTTGGGGCGATCCTCGGCTCCATGGGTCTGAGTGTGTACACGCGTGTGTATGCCCAGGCACCCCATAGCTCCAACACCCTTCATCCGGTCAGAATCAGGCAGCAGGAAGCCTGCATTTAATTGCAAATGTTATAAAAATAATCACACAGAAGATGAAGCTAGCAGGGAAACTATGCGTCCTTGACTCGGGGCCTGCGTGCAGGACATCTCTCTACTGAAACGCTTACAAAGCTGTAAAGCTGTAAGAACGTGTCTTCTCTCATTAGGGTAATTTTACTTTTAAGTGTATTCCCAGCCTTTTCTGGGAAAAGGAGATGGAGTGGAGAAGGGGGATTTGTAGGGCAAGGAGGGGGGTTGGCAGGTCAGCCTTAGATCTGTCTTAAAGATGTCTTTGTTTTTAATTATCCGTGTCTTGGACGACTGAAATCCAGCTCTCTCTGCAGTCTGCAGGGCAGATAAAATGCTCTAACAGCCGTCTCCTTACCTCCCAGACAAGCCTGTCCCCACTGGAGGATTATTTATTGCTTCGCAGCCACCCTTCACACCACTGAATGATTCTCCACGCTTCAGGGAGAAAGCGGCGCAGTGGGACTTGTTCCGAGCTCCCTGAGAGCTTGGCTCTGTCCTTGGCCTTGCTGCCGGACAGCCAGTCACTCTCTGTCCCCCAGGATGGCTCCATGTCCTCGGCTTCCGGGAAAGGCTCAGACACTCCCCCAGCCACAGGGTGCCTTGGGTTTTACCCCTGTCCTTGTGAAAAGGGGAAAAACAAACTGCTTTGAGAAGCGTGCTGAGAAGGCGCTCAGTCCACACCTCCTCCTTCCCAGCGCCCTCCCGCTGGGAAACCCAGTAGGTGGTCACCCTGGTGGACTTTCAAAGCAGACTTGGCCTAAGTGGGCTGATGCCAGCCTTTCCTGGCTCCACACCCAGCTCCAAAATAAATTCACACCTCCTCATTTCTGTCCCATTAATCAGTCTGTCCCAGGGAGAAACATTCCGGCCGGCTCCGGCCAGTTGGATGCAACCACAGAACACAGGTTTTCAGAGATTTTAAAATTAATTTGACTTCCTTCTCATATTTTAAATTTTGCTTCTGTTACCAGAATGCAACTGGGCTGCACCTCTGGAAAGGAAAACTGTTAAGTCTGTAGTTAGACCTTTGCTTTCCTGTCAGGGAGTTAAGGTTCCACTGCCCTCCTCTGTTCTGGGGCCCAGGGAGGAGGGACCCCAAGCCCAGCCTCCTCCTGGTCTAACTCCATTTCCACCATCCCCACCCTGGCAGGACTGGAACTCTCAGGCCTCCCTGACTCCAGGCCCTGGCTGGCAGTACCCAGGACGCCCTGAGGCCTGTGCTAACACCAGACCAGTTGGGTTTCTCTAGACTTGGACTGGAGCAGCATCTGCGTTGGCCTCTATCCCAGAAGGTCCCTCTTCCCCACTCTTTGCAGGGCTATTCCCCCTCTCATCTGCCTCCTCCTTCTGGTCTTGAGGAAAAGAAAAAACTGAAAAACAGAGCAGGACTCCGGGCGTGGTGGCACACGCCTTGTAATCCCAGCCCTCAGAAGGCTGAGGCAGGAGGACTGCCACGAGTTCAAGACCAGCTAAACTACAAACTCAGACCCTCTCTCAAAGAACAATAAAAAAAACCCCAAAGGAAACAGAAAACAGCAGAAAAACATTTACTAAAATTTTTTTAATCTGAAGGATCAAACCCAGGGCCTCATGCATGCTAAGCAAGCATTGTACCACTAAGCTCTGTCCCCAGCAACTGCAAGAGATTTTCAGATGCCTCCTACATCTTTTAAGATGCCTCCTCCTACATGGACAGGCACCAAGCACTGTCCTGGCACTACACTAATTCCTTGGACCCTCACAGCAGCCTGTTGAGCAGAGGCCACACAGTCTCACGGAAGCACAGAGGGCGGAGGTCACCCAGCCAGGAGGAAAAAGAGGTGGGGACATAGGCAGCTCCTCATTGTCACAATTCTCTGCTTTTCTAGCGAGCAGTGTTTGCTAGTGGGAGAAAAGTAGATTTTATCATTTTTACAGGAACAATAATATGTTCTTTATCAAGAAGTCAATTATCTGAAATCTCAACTATTGAGACATCAACGAAGCACTGGAAAAAGTGGCAGGGTGGCTTCCAGAGGGTAAATCGATGTCACAAAACTCAAACTCAGACTCCTGGAGAAAGGCTTTCAGGAAGGACCCCAAGGTCCAGCAACTTGGACTTTTTGCCTCATGCTTGCTTCTTGGGGTAAGGAATGGTTTTCTAGTCACAGCCAGTCAAGACTAAAGAAGCAGAAATGACTTTCTATCTTATGCATAAGTCAGACATCAAAACACACCCAGCAACCGCTCTGGCCAGCACAGGTGACACTGGAAATAAACTTTAAATTAACAGAGGGAAAAGCTTAATTGTCTTTATAACTAAAAACTAAGCAGAATACAATGCAAAATACTCACAGGAGAGCTTCACATAAAAGAAAACAACCAAACTCAAAACTATGAAGAAAGGGCCGGGGAGTTAGCTCAGTGGTTCTGGCGCCTGTCTTGCAAGCGCAAGGGCCCAGGTTTGATTCCCCGGTAACCACATAACAATACTGGGTGTGGAGATTCAACCCAGCAGCAACCAGTACCACATACCACAGTGCCGGGCGTGGTGGCTCACGCCTGTAATCCCAGCACTCGGGAGGCAGAGGCAGGAGGATTGTGATGTGAGTTTGAGGCTGAGCTCGGGGCCAGCCTGAACCACAAAAGCGAGACCCTGTCTCAA
>PVIR01030590.1:8686-20229 GCA_004026965.1 Petromus typicus | reverse complement strand
TCGATTCCCCGGTAACCACATAACAATACTGGGTGTTGAGACCCACACCCAGCAGCAACCAGTACCACATACCACAGTGCCGGACGTGGTGGCTCACGCCTGTAATCCCAGCACTCGGGAGGCAGAGGCAGGAGGATTGTGATGTGAGTTTGAGGCTGAGCTGAGGGCCAGCCTGAACCACAAAGCGAGACCCTGTCTCCAAAAACCTAAAAAAAAAAAAAAAAAAAAAAAAAAAAATGTGTGTGTGTGTGTGTGTGTGTGTGTGTGTGATGCTGGGGATTAAGCCCTAGGTCACATATGCTGGGCGAGTGCTCCACCACTGGGCTACATCCGCAGCCCAACTCTAATGTCATTTTATATGCTGTGTGTGTTTGGCGGGGTATGCTACTGGGGATCGAACCTAAAGCCTTCTCATTGAGTGACATTCCCAGTCCATTTTATTTTCATTCAGTTATGTTAAGTTGCTCAGGCTAAATTTGAACTTTCTAAGCTCCTACCTCAGCCTTCTAAGTAGCTGGGACTGCAGGCATGTGCCACCATGCCCAGCTTTGTGCTTTTAATTTGACACTGTCAAGCCTTTCCCCATATTTTTATGGATCCTGTGTGAATATTGGCTTTGATGATTATGATAATATTGCAGTGATTGGGTTCACTTTAATGTACTTAAATATTCTTTAAATGTTGGAAATTTGGCTTGTTAGCTACCCTATTTCCACCCTTGTAGTACTGGCCTTGAAATAACTGACTGTGTAACCTAGGCTGGCCTTGAATTTGAGGTGGTCTGCCTGCCTCGGCCTCCTGAGTGCTGGGATGACAGGTATGCCCTGCCTTGCTGACCATGATAAATATCTTTAAGCCAAAGTTCAGTATGTTTTCCCCCCTGGATTTAAGTTTTATTTCCTATGGGAAAGAGTCCCAGAAATGGAATAATTAGGTTTAAATGGGTATGAGCATTTTTAGAACCCCTGATGCTAGTTTGCCAAATTGTGTTGTAAAGAGTTGGACTAATTTCCACATTGATCCCTGCAGCAGGAGTGAGAATGTGGGTGCAGGTTCTGGTCTCCCTCTTTGAGGTCTGGGGACCCTCCTGAGGGAGGTGGAACTCCTCATGGAGCCAAAGGCTGGGGTGGTAGCAGAGAGCAGGGCTGGGCTAGTCCTCCGCACTGAGAACAAGGACAGTCCTGGGCCAGGGTGGACGTGCTGTGTGGCGGAAGTGGGATGTCGCGTGGGCAGAGCAGAGACTGGAGACTGGAGAAGAGCACAGTGGGAACCTTCAGCAGCTGGCTCGGCAGCCGAACCTGGCCCGTGGGGAGTCAGGAGTGGTGGCTTGTTTCTGAGTAGAGGTGAGCGCAGAGTCTCCCATGGAATTCTGGTTTATAATTCCCCTCTGTCATCCTGCAGATGGGAGCAGCCTTCCAGAGTGGGTGACAGACAATGCTGGTACCCTGCACTTTGCCCGTGTGACCCGAGATGACGCTGGCAACTACACCTGCATTGCTTCCAATGGGCCTCAGGGCCAGATCCAAGCACATGTGCAGCTTACGGTGGCAGGTGTGAGGGCTGGTGGGCTTGGGGTGGGAATCTGCACCCTCCCGACCCCAGCTCACTATTCCTTGCCCCTCACCGATCTCTCCCTCTCCAGTTTTTATCACCTTCAAGGTAGAGCCAGAGCGCACAACGGTGTATCAGGGCCACACAGCCCTGCTGCGGTGTGAGGCCCAGGGTGACCCCAAGCCCCTCATTCAGTGGAAGGGCAAAGACCGCATCCTGGATCCAACTAAGCTGGGACCCAGGTAGGGCCTCCTATCTTCTCCTGCTTAGCTCTCTGCAGTCCTAGAGAGCTGGTGGGGTGGCAGTGCTGTGGTGTCTCTCTGGCAGGATGCACATCTTCCAGAACGGCTCCCTGGTGATCCATGATGTGGCCCCTGAAGACTCAGGCCGCTATACTTGCATCGCAGGCAACAGCTGCAACATTAAACACACGGAGGCCCCGCTTTATGTTGTGGGTAAGGCTTGGCTGCCACATAGGAAGGGAGGGGGTCAGGCTTCTTTTTCACTTATACTCAGTGATTCCCTTTACCCAGAGGTAGTAGACTACTTTCCTGGTAGCGGCAGAATTCATGTGCGTTCTCTCGTCCATACCATTGTACAACCTTCAATTCTTTGCCCAGAGCTGAGTTTTCACTTGTTTTATGTTCCCCAGTGTCGGGTGTGTTGAGTGAGGGGTGTCTGCTTCCTTCCAGCCCTCCTGTGGTAGTCACAGACCCCTGGGTGGGTGGGAAGGGCCAGGTCAGGTTGCAGCAGGACAAGAATGGGAGAATGTGTCCAGTAATCAGGTATTTTTTAAACACACAATTTCTCTCTTGGGTTCTGATACACAGCTGGCTTGGGCACTCGGACTTGCTGTCCTAGTTAAAGCCAGGGAAGATGGTAACCTTACCAGTCTCTTTGGCTTGGTTGGGCCATCCAGTACTGACATGTATGCATGGGGGAAGAAGCATTAAAAGAAAATTCAAGAGTATAGAGGTACATGCCTATAATCCCAGCACTCAGGAGGCTGAGGCAAGAGGATCCCCAAGGGTTCAAGGCCAGCCCGGACTACATTGCATTCAAGACCACCTTGAACAATATACTGAGACCTTGTCGCAAACAGACAAACAAAAAATAGCTAAAATGTTAAATTAAAAAATAAAAAAAGGAGAGAAGTCAGCCTGTTTTCCTGCCCAGACACACCCCTGTGTCCCTTAGACAAGCCAATGCTGGAGGACTCGGAGGGCCCTGGCAGCCCACCTCCCTACAAGATGATCCAGACCATCGGCCTCTCCGTGGGTGCTGCCGTGGCCTACATCATCGCTGTGCTGGGCCTCATGTTCTACTGCAAGAAGCGCTGCAAAGCCAAGCGACTGCAGAAGCAGCCTGAGGGCGAGGAGCCAGAGATGGAATGCCTCAACGGTGAGCATGAGCTGAGTGCTGAGTGTCCCTCAGGTGGGCCTGTCCCTGGGGTGGGCAGGGAATGGGAGCAGGGGTGGAGGATGGGTGCTGAGTGCCCTCTGCCGCTGTAGAGGAGAGTGCAGTGTTGCAGAAAATGAGCAGCTGGGCTGGGAGCTGGGGCTGCCCTGCCCCTCACTGGGAGTTTGGAGTTGGCCCATCCTCAGTGTCTTGGCTTCTGAGAAGCCTGGCTCATACCTCCTTGCTGGAGCCTCTAGAACAGGGGTCCTTCTTCTCTACCTTCTCCCAGCACTAAACCACAGATATGATCGTTATGAACTATGATCAAAATATACAGTAAATGTTTAAATAAAAGTGGGGTTGCAGTACAAAGCACACTGTCACTAATCCCCTTCAGTACCTTCCTTCTCACTTTGAACATTTCGTATCATTCTTGCCCTTTCCAGAAGCAGTTCCAGAAGTTCTCTTTCCTGAGGGTCTTTAGTTAGACTGTCATGGCTGCCTCCATGTCCTGAATGGATTCAAAATGTTTATGACATTTTCTGTCAAATAAAAGCATGATAGGGCTGGGGATTTAGCTCAGTGGTTCCGGCGTCTGCCTGGCAAGTGCAAAGTCCCAGGTTCGATCCCTGGTACCACATACCACAATGCTGGGCACAGTGGCTCACACCTGTAATCCCAGCACTGAGGAGACAGAGACAGGAGGATTGCCATGAGTTTGAGGCCAGCCTGGGATACATAGTGAGTTTAGGGCTAGTCTGAACTACAAAGTAAGACGCTGTGCCACAAAACTAAGAATAAAAAAATTTTTAAAAGGATGACGTTATGTCCTTATTCATCTTATTCCCTGGACTCTGCACCCACTGTGTCCCTTGATTCAGGTGGGCCTCTGCAGAATGGTCAGCCCTCCGCAGAGATCCAAGAGGAAGTGGCCTTGACCAGCTTGGGCTCTGGCCCCACAGCCACCAACAAGCGCCACAGCACGAGTGACAAGATGCACTTCCCACGGTCCAGCCTGCAGCCCATCACCACACTGGGTATGTTGCCCTGGTTACCTCTGCCACCTCACCATGTCTGGCCCATCCTGTCTTGAGGCTGGACAATAGGCTGCGGGTGGGCCTGATAATCCAGGAACCTGGCACATCAGAGACAGCAGGAGTACAGGTGGACGTCTCTTCTGGGGTATCCCCTGTCGTTAAACACCATTCCCCAAGATCCTATCATTCTGTGTCTTTTCTATATTAGTTTCTTGATTATTTCATTAGGTTCACTTTTTTTCTGGTACTGAAGATTGAACTTAGGGCCTTTAGAATGAGGTACATCTCCAGTCCTTTTTCCTCATTTTTTATTTTAAATAGGGACTTGGTAAGTGGCTAAGTTGTCCAGGGTGAGCTTGAATTTGCAATCCTCCTGCCTCTGCCTTTATAGCATGCTAGAGGATTACAGACTGATATCACCAACCCCATCAAAGTTGGCTTTTTTCTTGAGACTTTTTTTAAAGGTACCTTTGTTATAGGAAACAAAGAGAAATTTGAGTTTATTCTAGCTAAATCTTTTTTTTTTTTTTTTTTTGAGACAGTGTCTCACTTTGTGGTTCAGGCTGGCTCTGAGCTGAGCCTCAAACTCACAGCAATCCTCCTGCCTCTGCCTCCCGAGTGCTGGGATTACAGGCGTGAGCCACCACACCTGGCACTGTGGTATGTGGTACTGATTGCTGCTGGGCACGAATCTCCATGACCAGTATTGTATGTGGTTACCAGGATCAAACCCAGGCCCTTGCGCTTGCAAGGCAGGTGCCAGAACCACTGAGCTAAATCCTTGGCAAGGTAAATTTTTTCTTAACATGCAATAAAATAAGTACTTGTTGCTGAAACCTGTGATTTCAGCTACGTGAGCGGCTGAGGAAGGAGAAGCATCAGTTCAAGGTTAGTTAGTGCAATTTAGTGAGACCCTATTTCAGAATAAAAAAATAGAAAGGGCTGGAGATATTAGTACAACTGGGTTCAATCCCTAATACTGAAAAATTATACCTATTAAGAGATGAGCTACCAAAAATTGTCATATATACCACCCTTGGAAAATGTTGGCTATTAAAGGTGAACTCCTTTATTTTACCTTTTTTTTCCCTGATAATTGGGATTGAACCTAGTATCTTTGCAGTGAACTACATTTCAATCCCTTTTTTAATTTTTTGAGACAGGATCTCGATCAATCAAGTTGACTAGGCTGGGCTCAGATTTTCAGTCCCCTGCCTCAGCTCCTAAGTGCTGGGATGACAGGCATGCACCATCACACCTGGTTCGTGTTAGTCTTGAAGTCACTGAAGCCCAGAGGTCCTATAGCAGAACTGGGGCTGGTGACTGCCCAGGCTGGGGGGGAACAGCAGGGATCTGCCATAGGCCCTTCCTCCGAGACGGTGGGTCCTGGCTCGGGTGCAGGCTGCTGGCTGACAGCCAGGCCATCCCCCAGGGAAAAGTGAGTTTGGAGAAGTGTTCCTGGCCAAGGCGCAGGGCCTGGAGGAGGGCACGGCTGAGACTCTGGTGCTGGTGAAGAGCCTGCAGAGC
Source organism: Petromus typicus (assembly GCA_004026965.1). Lineage (NCBI taxonomy): Eukaryota > Metazoa > Chordata > Mammalia > Rodentia > Petromuridae > Petromus > Petromus typicus. The sequence goes on along the minus strand of PVIR01030590.1, from coordinate 14,716 downwards.
AAGGACGAGCAACAGCAGCTGGACTTCCGCAGGGAGTTCGAGATGTTTGGAAAGTTGAATCATGCTAATGTGGTGCGGCTGCTGGGGCTGTGCCGTGAGGCTGAGCCGCATTACATGGTGCTGGAGTACGTGGACCTGGTAAGCAGAAGGACAGGGATCCAGGGTCTTGCGCGGGGACACTGAGGAGGCCTTTGCTGCTGCCTGCTGATATCCTCAGTGCTGCCCAGCCACTTGTCCCTCCTATCCCCCACACTTCCTGTCTGTGCCCAGTCTTGGTGCTGAGTCCTTCTGGGCCTTCTCACTGTGCCTGGTTCCCGCTAGGTCCTTCCCGGTCCACTCTGTCTGGCTGTTTTCTCCCTCCTGAGCACAGCACCACTTTGAGATAAACCAGCCAGAACTCTGCCTCCATCCCTTGTTCCTCTTATGGTGTGAGTGCTCACTCCGCCTCAGCCTCTTCCTCTAGCCAGGTTGTCCTTCTCAGGGCTAGCCCTCCTTTTTCATTCCCCAGTGCTCTGGGCCCCTGGACCCTTGGTCACCAAGCACTGCTGTCACCTCACCCAACTTGAGGCTGTTCTGTTTGCTGCTAGGGCCTCCTGGCTCCTTTCAAGGAACAGTTCTCTTCTGACTAACAGAGCTTGGAGCGGGGCTGTCCTCTGGCCATGAACTCCATGGGGTCTGGGCTGGGATGAAGTCGGGCTCCATGTGCCTCCTGAGCTTGAACATGAGCTTAGTTAGATGCTTGGTGCCCACTGGAGTGCTGGCCTCTTCCCTTAGGGAGACCTCAAACAGTTCCTGAGGATTTCTAAGAGCAAGGATGAGAAACTGAAATCACAACCCCTCAGCACCAAGCAGAAGGTAAGGATGAGGGGAGGGGACAGGAAATCCACACGGGTGGGCCAGGAGCAAGGGTGCTGGTGGTAGCCAAGGTAATGTGCATTCCACGCTCCCTGTGGGAATTCCCACGTATTATCTTACTCATCACTGTGGTTTCCTGAGCTCTGTGTTACCAACCCATTTTGTGGGGGAGGAAACTGAGGCTTAGAGAGATCAAAGACTTGTCTCAGCAAAGTCACCTGAACAGGGCTGGGTGTGACTGTGTTGTCTCACACAGCGGGTTGCTGGGACCTTGCCCTTGGGACAGGGCCTTCACTGGTGCCCACAGAGAGTGCTGGGCCAGAAACAGCATGGTATGGCTGTTTAATAAGGCTCTGTTTATAAAAGACCCTCTGTAATGGACATCTTCCCCTTGGTACATAGGACGTATGGCAGATTTTGGGTAAATAAGTTGTGTTACATACTTAGGGACTTGACAACCACCCAGAAGGCAAGTGGATGTGTCAGCCAGAGACTAAACGTGTCTGAGTCCTTCAGGAGGGTAGACGGCTGCAGCTGCCAAAGAGGCTTCTCAGGCTGTGGGAGCTCAGTTTTCAAGGACAGGAAATGGTTGAATGGCAGGAAGAGGATGACTTTGGAGAGAGGCAAGATGCACTTCCAAGGCCAGGAGCGGGACAGACAGGCACCTAGGAAGTTAGTTACCTCTGCCTTGGGACCCAGAGTAGTTATAAGTCATTGCCTGTTTTTTAAGCCTCTCTCCTGTGACTTATTTATTTATTTACTTATTTTTGCATGTTAAATTCGATGAGGCAGCTTCAGGGAATTGAGTGCTATACTCTGTAAGGATGGTGCCTTACGTCAGTAGGGGTAACTACTTTTTAATATCACAGCCAGGTTTGGTGGCACCACCTGTAGCCCCAGCACTCTGAGAGGCTAAGGCAGGAGGACTAGTCTGTTTCAAAAGAAAGTACCGATAATATTTTTTAAAATAATTTTTTAAAAAGAACTGGAGTTGTAGTTCAGTGAAAAGACTCTGGATTCAATCCCCAGTACATCCTCCCACCCCACAAAAAAACTAAAGATCGCCCAGGACTCAGTGGGACATACCTATCATCCTAGCTACTCAGGAGGCTGAGGCAAGAAGATTGCTTGAGCCCAAGAGTACAAAATCAGCAGAAGCATGGTGACACCTTGTCTCAAAAACAAAATAAAAACACTAGGTTTCTAGACTGTGCCTCAGAATGAGGGAATCAGAGTACCTGAGAGTGGGGACTGAGGACCCGAATCTTTCAGTCTCTCCTTTCGTTCTTATGTTTGTTTGTTGGATGTGGGAGCCTTGCCCACACAGAGCACACTGCACCACTGAGCTGGACTTCTAGCTTGTCCAGCTCATTCTTTTTTCTTTCATGATAAGGTCTTACTACACAGTTGGCTTCAAACTCAGGGCAGTCCTTCCTCAGCCTCCCAAGTGCTAGGATTATGGGCATGCACCACCATACCCAGCTCGTCTGGCTGATTATTAAATTCATTAAAGTTCCAGGAACCCAAATGCTCACGGCCTTGGGTTCAATCCCAGCACAAAAAAATAAATAAATAAATAAAATAAAATCAAGGCTCCCTCTGGAAGACTGCTGGGTTTAAAATGTTTATGATTAGAATCTTCTAGAAGAAACATGTTTTACTAAAATGAGAAATTCTGCAACATTGTATTGGATCCACTTGGTATTTCCTAGCCCGTTCTTTTTCTCTTAGGTTTCTGTTTGTTTTTTGTTGTGAGTTTGTTTTTAGTGCTTTGAGGAATTGAACCTAGGATCTCACATGTGTTTGGCAAGTTCTCTGTCACTGAGCTACATCCCTTGCTGTTTATTTTTTTTATTTTTGAAATAAGGTCGTAGTGACTTATTCTTGAACTTTTGATCTTCCTGCCTCAGCCTCCCAAGTACTTGGAATTAAAGAGTTGTACCACTGTTCCTGGCTCCCTCTCTTTTCCTCTTCCCTTTGTCTCTTCTTCCTTCCATCCTCCCTCCCTTCTTCCTCCTTTCTCTTCCGATTCCTCTTCTTCCTTCTTCTTCCTCCTCATCTTCCTCTCTCTGTGTCTCTTTTTGTCATACAGGTTGAACCCAGAAACTTCACACTGAGCAACATCCCCAGATCTTTTTAGCAAAAACCCGTGCTAAATTGTCCAGACTGAGTGTAAACTTAGGATCTTCCTGCCTCAAGCACCTAGAGTCCTGGGATTATAAGCATGTACCGTCATGCCCAGCTTTTTCTTAAACTCACTAAATTGGTCTCAAGAGCCACATGGGTCTTACAGAGCAGTGAAAAAGCACGGCTTTTAGGAATTCCATGAAAGTGAAAGTTCTTGGGAAAGGTATTTCCTATGCTGATTAGCTGTGGGAGCTCTATCACTTTCTATTGCTGGGACTTTCAGGAGTGAGCAGAGAGAGGGAAAGTCAAGTCTCAGAGCACAGTACAGCAGCAGAGGGGCCACCGCAGGCCAGCTGGAGTGGGAGGGAAGGTGCTTGAGCATAGCAAGTGGGGAATGACAGAGATGAAGGCACATTCCTAGGGGATCCCTAATTCTAGGCAAGGTGAATTAAGGGTAGCTGATAAGAGGGTGTCAAACTACACTTTCTCTAGGCGTCACCTGCCTGGCACACCTGGGGCCTGCACTTTGCGTGCCACGTGTCCATGTCATAGTGGAAACAAAAAGCTATTGTGAGAAGAACTCAGTCTGTCACAGTGGTTGCGCCAGGGCTTGGGTGAGCCCGGGGGTGTTGAAGTTGGGAAGGAAGGGGTGGGTCTGATCTTGACCAAAGAACAGGCCTTTATAACAGTATTTGAATTAACCCAGCAGCCATCTGATGGTGTCTTGCCCAGCAGCAAGGAAATGCTTAATTGGCTTGGGTCAAACAGAATTCCCTTTTACTATCCTCACTTAGCCAGTATTTCCAGAAGTGCTATGAGATAGCACCTTAGTCACATGCCGAGTCCACCCTCTTGTTTGCCTTGCTAGCACACAGATCGTGTAGGATGAGAGCCAGAGCAGAGAGGAAATGCAAGACAGCTGAGGCCACACTAGTTTCCCAAGCCACTCACAGATAGCACAGTGCCCAGGGGTTGTTTCAGAGCCTGAACAGGGGTTGATTGTGTTTATGATGACCCCGCTGTCTGGGCCTTTTTACCACCAGAGATTCCTGCAGCATCCTGAGGGTGGTTTTTCAGGGGTTCTCTTGGAGTTGTGGCTTCCACTTCCCTCTGAAGACACAGTACCCATAGTACTCCCATCCACCCTCCTGATCCAGTCGTTAGTCAGCGGTTAGGAGACTTGTGTGTCTTCATTCTGATAAAGAAATGCACCAAAGTGAGATTATTTTCCCTTGTTTCTCACCTGGGAGGGCACCATTCATTCAGTACCTCTGCATTAGTGTGCTATGTGGCAGGGTCCCATCTGCTGGTGGCTTCAATCAATACTGTCCCATAGAGTCCCCTGAAACACTGGAATGTCCTTTGTTGGCGCTGGTCTGTGTGTCATCACCAGCCCCATCCAGCTGCTGAATGCTTAGAATAAGGAGCCACCGAAGGGCATTTGAGATCTTATGATGTGTCATTAACTTAGGTTAGCGCATGGACTGGTTACTGGTGTTTTAGACAGCACTGGTTTTGAACATTTTTGATCTGAGAACTACAGGAGCAAAAAGTACATTTTATACCTCGCCCCAATACATGTATGAGGCATAATCAAAACATAAGACATGGTAAATATTTAAATTAAAAATGTATTGCAGGAAAAGACACACTAGTTTTCACTCCTCTCTCCTTGAACTCGTTCATGCAGTCATTCTGGTTGTTTTCTAAAGCAGTTCTAGAACTCTTCTGTTTGTGTCTTTCTGCGGCGACCTTGATATCCTTATTTGATTGAAAACATTTCTGGCAATCTTTGTCAAATAAAAAACACTACAGCATGTATTTATCCCTCTCACTCACCGGCTCACTGGATCTGGCTCTGTGTGACTTGAGGCTCTTCCCCAAAGTCAAAATGATCATGGAAGAGAAATGCTGATACGTTCAGGACATCAAGCCAGCCATGGCAGCACAACTAAAGAGACTCATAAAGAAGGACTTTCAGACCTACTTGAGGAGGTACCAAGAACACTGGAACAAGTGTGCTCAAAGCGGGAGAGTCTCCCAAGGAGGATTCAAGGCAATGTGGCTATTAGTATAATTAATAAGTTAAATGTTTACCACAGTTGTTGATCACCTTTTCATGTGTGTTTGAGTTATTGATATATTATGTATGTATTTATGAGACAGGGTGTTGCTTTGTAGTTCAGGCTGGTTTTGAACAAAGTATGTAGCCCAGCTATACTTGAACTCAAGGCAGTCCTCCTGCCTCACCCCTCCAAATGCCAGGATCAGACCCAGGGCCTCGGGAATGTTAGGCAAGTGGGGTGCCACTGAGCTGTGTCCTTAGCCTTTCTCACTTTATTTTTGAGGTAGAGTCCTGGTGCATTGCCTCTGCTGGCCTCGAATTTGAATTCTCTTGTCTTAGCTTCCTGAATAGCCAGGAGTACAGAAGTACACCATTGTGCTCAGCTATACTCTGATATTTTTTCTTGCATTTCTCTCCTCTCCTTTCCTCACCCCTCCCCTCCTCTCCCCTCCCCCATCTGAGTGAGACCTTATCTCAAAAAGTAGATAAGATGGGGGTATTGCTCAGTGGTCCAGCAACTCCGAGTTCAGTCTCCAGTACCACCACAGGAAAAAAAAGCAAGGATTTTTGTTCATTTGGCTCGGTTTTTTCGAGACAGGGTCTCAGTATGTAGTCTAGGCTGCCCTTAAACTCACTGTGTAGCCCTGGATAGTCTTGAACTCGTAGTAATCCTCCTGCCTCAATCTCCCTAGTGTTCAGATTATAGGCGTGAGCCACCATGTCCAGCTCAAGAGTAAGAATTTGGGGGCCGGGGAGTTAGCTCAGTGGTTCCGGCGCCTGTCTCGCAAGCGCAAGGACCCAGGTTCAATTCCCCGGTAACCACATAACAATACTGGGTGTGGAGACCCACACCCAGCAGCAACCAGTACCACATACCACAGTGCCGGGCGTGGTGGCTCACGCCTGTCATCCCAGCACTCGGGAGGCAGAGGCAGGAGGATTGTGATGTGAGTTTGAGGCTGAGCTCAGGGCCAGCCTGAACC
>PVIR01030589.1:0-20135 GCA_004026965.1 Petromus typicus | reverse complement strand
TCCTCATAAGTGAAATAAATAGGGCACAGATAGGTACATATCGCATCTTTTCTCTGGTATGAGAAAATGAAGATGTAAATGAGTCCTAGCATTGTATGTTATATATTGTGAAATAGAAAATGCTCAATGTAAAATAAGGTGAAAGGGGACAATGTTGAGATTGTAACAAAAAAGTAAGGAAACAAATATTATGTATATGGGGGGGTGGTAGGGTGGGTAGGGCTATGGGAAAAAATGAGAATTAATTTGTGTCTTATACTGGTACAAATCCCCATTATGGAGTGTAATCGTGATGTGTATATTTAATGTTCCAATAAAGATTATAAAAAAAAAATTTCAGGCCCAATCTTATCATTTTTAATTGCAGAATAATTCTCCATTTTATAAAATAACAACATCTTCTTTATATAGTCTCTAGGTAATGGACATTTTGGTTGTTTCCAAGACTTAGCAATCACAAACTGAGCTGTTATAAACATGGGTGCACATATGTCGCTGTGATATGAATCTTTTTATTCTTTTGTGTATATACCTAGCATAGCTATGGCTGAGTCAAATGGGACTTCTAATCCTAGCTTTTTGAGGAAACTCTACACTGATTTCAACAGATATTGTACCAGTCTACACTCCCATCAACAGTGGAGAAGGTACTGAAATCAGTGGTTGACTCAAAGTACCTAGGTAACACCCTAACTGCCAGTGGATTGGCTGCCCTCCCACCACTGTATCAGCTCTGCTTTGTTGCTGTCTGAAGACCTTGTTTGCCTGCTTCTATGTAATTCTGCATCATTGTTTGCACAGTCTTCTTTTCCTACACCATTCATTTTCTTCTGTCATCAGTGACACTTTTCTTAATATCACTTTTACATTTCCTCATTCCTTCTACATTAAAAGAATGCCCTCCTTCCATTTGGGGAGGTGCCTATGTCACATCACAAAAATGTTTGCTATTCTCAAGTTCTGTAACACTTGCATTGATCACCACATTACTAACTATTATCCAAAGCATAACTATGAATGTATTAGTAATGTAAAAGATCAAATTGTAATTCAGCTCCATCTTCTTTGCATCTTATAAGTAAAAGCTATGAATCACTTGCTTATTTTTATAATTTCGTTTGTTGTATAATGCAGATGTGAATGAAAGAAAAATTGAATTCACAGGTGCTGATTTGATGCTCTCAGTGATATAATAAGCACAGAGAATATTAACAGAAGGGTGGAAAAGTTCTTGATTGTCACCTGGTGTTATGGGAAGTTTGGATCTGCAAGAGAGTATGTTATCAATAGCTGCAAACTACAAGGAAATATTGTGAGAAAAACCAATAGAAACGCATGAACATTTGTGTTAAAATTCATGCCCCTGTGTTAGTATTGGTGAACATAATATAAGGAGTTAGAAGGTATTTTACTTTATGTTTCTAAGTTAGAGCCATGCATGAATTTATGCTTAGATGTTGCAATCTTGTGTCAGTTTATCTTGTCTTTAAATAACAACAAGATATTAGGAAATCTACATCAGTTTCTATAATTTTCCTACTGTCTATATATTATTTTATTGTTAACATTAAAGTGATAATAATTTTCTGCCCTATCCCTAAAATTATTAACTTCATTTTGCTTCCAGAATATATGCAACTGGACAACTAACATAAGTCAGTCTCAGTTACCTTTTTCCCTTGTCTGTTTTGATGCACACAAATGCAGTTCATTTTCTTGGTGAAGTCACTTTGTCATGTAGCTTAAAAATTATTTTTGTAGTAGTAGTCCAACTCAGGGCCTTGCGCCTATCAGGCTGGTGCAATGCCTCTGAGCCAAAATATGGGCTCTTTGTTGTACATTTTTAATCTAACACAGTAATGTGTGGGTGCACATTTGTTATTTTTACATATATGAGTGTATAGTTTACCATCACAAGCTATATATGCCATGGAATATGTATTGTTGTTTGCATAACTGAGCTTATTCTACATGATAATTTTTTTTAATAAATTGAGTTTATCTTAGGAATATGTTACAGTCACATCCCTCATTGAAAATTTGTACTTATACATAATGGATCTTGACTTATATTTTTCCCATTGTCCTGGCCTCCCTTCAACTCCTCCCTATATACATAAGTTTTATTTCTGTTTTTCCCTTTTACCATCAATTTTTTTTCTTTTCCTTCTTTGCTTTCCCCTCTTCACTGAGTTATGGTTTCTCTTTGAACATTTTCTTCCTATATCACAATACCTATCATACAATTTGGATCTCATTTACAATGTCAGTTTCTTATCTAGAGAAATAATACAGTATTTACACATCAGTATCATATTTGTTTCACTTGTGAATACGTTCTCTAGGTACATCCATTTAAGTACAAATACTTCTAATTTATCATTCTTTATGACTGAGTATTACTACATTTTATTTTTTTAAAAATCCCACATCATCTTTATCCAGTCTCTGGTTGATGGAAATTTGGGCTCTTTCCAATATCTAACTATTACTGATAATAATAAACTGAGCTGCTATAAATATAGGTGAAAAAATGTCACTGTGACATGATGCTTTTAATTCTTTCATGAATATACTCAGCAGGAAAATAGTGGAGTCAAACAGCACATCTGATCTGAGATTTTTGAGGAATCTGAACACTAATTTCCACAGTGAATGTGGCCGTCTACAGTCCCATCAACAGTGGAGGAGGAATCCCTTCTCTCCAGAGCCCCACAGCATGTGCTGTTGGTTGATTCTGTGAGAGCAGCCATTCTTTGTGGAGTGAGATAAAATCTCAGAGTTGTTTTCATCTGCATCTCTCAAATGATCAGTGATGTTAAATATTTTTTCATGTGTTTCTTTGCTGTGTTTAATTTTTCATCTAAAAAATGTCTTTTCATGTCAAATGCTCACTTTTGAATTGTCTTTAAATTTGGAGGGGGCCTGATTTTTTGAATTATTTCTATATTCTAGATAGTAGCCCTTTATCTGAGGAATAGCTGATAAATTTTTTTCCTCACACTGTATGTTGTCTTTTGCTCTTGATGTGATGAACATTTTTAATAAGATCAGATCTCATTTGTTGATTTTTTTTCTGCTCATTTCCAGGCTTACTGAGGTTTTGTTCTTAAAGGCTTTTTGAATGAAAATGTCTCCAAGAGTTCTACTTAACCTATCTTCTAGAAGGTATAGTGTATCTGTTTTAATATTTAGACTTTTAATCCACTTCAATTACAGTTTAGTGCCTGGTGAAGACATAGATCTATTTTTAATCTTTGGCAGGTCAAAACCTAGTTTTTCTAGCACAACTTATTAAAGAGGCTATGTTTTCTCCACGGAGGATGTTTGGTTCCTTTGTCAAAGATGAGGTGGCTTAGTATGTCTGGAGTGGTCTCTGCATCTCCTAATCAGTTCTGTTTATTTCCCAGCACCCCTCCCCGTGGCCTTGTTGCTTACAAGTGCTTTTGCTAGTTCATGTTTTTTGTGGTTCCCCATGAATATTTGGATTATTTTCTCTAGCTTAGTGAAATATGCTGTTGGGATTTCAATCACAATTGCCTTGAGTCTATATAATAGTTTTGGGAATATAGCCATATTGATGATATTGGTTCTTCCTACTCAGGAGCAAGATATGTCTTCCCATTTTTTGATAGCTTCTATATCTCCTTTCTCAGAGTGCTGTAGTTTTCAGAGTAGAGGTCTTTTGACTCCTTTGTTATATTGACCCCTAAACGTTTCATTTCTTTTTTAATGCAGTGACCTTGTAGTATAGTTTTAAAAAATGCTATTGTGAAAAGGACTGACTTCCCAATTTCTCTCTCAGTAGGTCTATTTGTGTATACAAAAGCTATTGATTTTTTAAAATTGAAATCTTTATTGGTACATTACATATACACATCATGATTACATTCCATAATGGGGATTTGTACCAGTATAAGACACAACTTAATTCTCATTTTTTCCCATAGCCCTACCCACCCTACCACCCCCACCCCCTATATACATAAAATTTGTTTTCTTTCTTTTTTGTTATAATCTCATTATTTTTCCCCCTTCACCCTATTTTACTTTGAGTATTTTCTATTTCACAATGTATAACATACAATTCTAGGACTCATTTACATCTTTATTTTTTCATACCAGAGAAAAGATGTGATATTTACCTATCTGTGACCTATTTATTTCACTTATGAGAATTTTTGAGCATTGACCTTGTATCCCGCTATACTACTAATCTGGCATTTAAGTCCAGCAGTTCTTTGTTTGAGTTTTTAGGATCCTCTATATGAGTGTCATGTCATCAGCAAATAATGACAATTTAACTTCATCCTTTCCTATCTTTATTCCTTTTACTTCTTTGCTTGCCTAATTGTTGTGGCTAATGCTTCTAGGACTATATTGAACAGAAGTGGTGAGAGTGGACATCTTTATCTTTCCTGATCTCAGTGTGAGAGATTTCAGTTTTTGACCATTTAGTATAATGCTGGCTGTTGGTTTCTCATAGATAGCTTTTATAAATTTGAGATAGAGTCCATTAATTGGTTTTGGAAGGCATCATGAATAACAAACACTGTAGGCTGGATAGTGTAGGAAGTCAAGAAACATTCCTGCTGATAAGTTCTAAATTATGTATCAAATACCAAAGAAAACAGGGTACCAGGACAAATTTTCCATGAAAAATATGCTGAGTGCCAAGTTCAGTAAGTTTTAAGGCAGTGAAGCATCAAGATATGACTGTAGAAAGATTTGAGGGAAACAGCTGAATAGAGGAGATGAGCAGCATTTCCTGTACTCATTTTATTTTTTGAGATAAAATTATATCAATTCCCTCATGTTAAAGGCAAAGTTTCTCCACAATATGGAAACATAGGGTGATATAAATCATAATGACATATATTATAGAGGTGAAAAAAGTTCAAAGAAGTTTGGGTAACCCCAAAGAGTTTGAAACTTTCTGTTATTTCTTACCTTTTTCAAGTAATTTTATATTAGAATACATGCTATAGAGTAGGATGGAGTTTGAAACGCTATGAGATACCTGGATAAAGTAACATGTGCAAGAGAAGTTCAAGTGCTTCTGAAAATCTTACAAGTATCTTTTATAAAGAAGACAGGATATTCCAGTTAAACACAGAGCAAAACTTTCTGTATTAGGGATCCTACACCATAAACCAGTCAATTTTTAAAAAAAATATTTGGAATCCTAACTAAAGTATCAAAACACATCTACAATATTCAGAATTTATTGGAATCACCTGTATGCCCACTCTAATTCTCTTATATCATAAATTAGGATATTTCTCCCAAGTAACATGATGAAGAACACTAAATGATGACTGGAGGGCAAATTTTTTTAAAAATTGAAATCTTTATTGGTATATTACATATACACATCATGATTGCACTCCACAGTCAGACTTTGTACCAGTATATGACACAATTTAATTCTTATTTTTTCCCATAGCCCTACCCACCCTACCACCCCCACCCTATATACATAAACTTTGTTTCCTTTTTTTTGTTATAATCTCATTATTTTTCCCCTTCACCCTATTTTACTTTGAGTGTTTTCTATTTCACAATATATAACATAAAATTCTAGGACTCACTTACATCTTTATTTTCTTATACCAGAGGAAAGATGTGATATTTACCTATCTGTGACCTATTTATTTCACTTATGAGGATATCCTTAAGGTATGTCCATTTAAGAATAAATAATTCAAACTTATCATTTTTATGGCAGAGTAATACTCCATTATGTAGAAGAACTGCAGCTTTTTTATCCAGTCTCAAGTTGATGAACATGTTGGGGTTGTTTCCAAGATGTAGCAATCAAAAACTGATCTGTTATAAACATGGGTGCACATATGTCACTGTGATATGAATCTTTTAATTATTTTATGTATATACCTAGCAGGGTGATGACCAGGTCAAATGGGACCTCCAATCCCAGTTTTTTGAGGAGTCTCCACACTGATCTCCACAGGAGTTGTATGAGTCTGAAGTCCCACCAGCAGTGGAGAAGGGTTCCTTCTTCTCCGCAGCCTCGCCAACATTTGTTGCTGACTAACTCTGAAATGGCAGCCATTCTTTGTGGAGTGAGATGAGATCTCAGTGTTGTTTTCATCTGCATCTCTCAGATGACTAATGGTGTTGAGCATTTCTTCATATACTTCTTAACTGCTCTTTCTTCTTTGAAAATGGGAAAACATCCCTGTTCCTTGGTAGGAAGAACCAATATCATCAACATGGCAACACTCCCACCACTACTATATAGATTCAAAGCAATCTAGATTGAAATCCTGACAGATCTAGAGGAAATAATCTAAAAATTCATCTGGAACCACAAAAGACATAGAATAGCAAAAGCAGGTATAGACAAAAAGGGCATGTCAAGGGTATCATGGTCCCTAACATAAAATATAAAACATAAAAACACCATAAAAAACATAAAAACACTATAAAAACATAAAACACCACAAATCCACTGTGATTAAAACTGCTTGGTATTGGCAAAATAGTAGACCCAAGGATCAATGGAGTAGATTAGAAGATCCAGAAACAACTCCATATCCACTGAGTCACCTCATCTTTGACAAAAGAGTCAAATATCTTCAGTGGAGGAAAGATAGCCTCTTTAACAAAAAGTGCTGGAAAAACTTGGCTTCAGCCTGCCAAAGACTAAAGTTAGATGTCTCTCTTTCCTTGTGTACTAAACTAAAATCAAAATGGATTAGAGACTTAAATGTCTGGACTATATGAAGATTTTTTTAAAAAATCACCTCTCCCAGGGCTGGGGATATAGCTCAGTGGTTCCAGTGCTTGTCTTGCAAGTGCAAGGGCCTGGGTTCGATCCCTGGTAACCACATAAAAATACTGGGTGTGGAGACTCACCCCAGCAGCAACCAGTACATACCACAGTGCCAGGTGTGGTGGCTCATGCCTGTAATCCCAGCACTCAGGAGGCAGAGGCAGGAGGATTGCTATGAAGTGAGTTTGAGGCTGAGCTCAGGGCCAGCCTGAACCACAAAACGAGACCCTGTCTCAAAAAACCTTAAAAAAACCCTCCCCTCCCCCCCAATTTAAAGACTCAGTTTAAAAAATAGGCCTCTGAACTGACCAGACACATTTCAGAGGGAGAAGTAAAAACAGCTAACAAGAATATGAAGAAATGCTCAACATTACTGGTCATTCAAGAGATGCAGAGGAAAACAACAGTGAGATTTCATCTCACTCCACAATGAATGGTTATTATCTTGAAATAAGCCAGCACACACACACACACACACAAAAAATGCTAGCGAGGCTGCGAAGAGGAAAAAACCCTTCTCCGCTGTTTGTGGGAATGTAGACTGGTACAACCACTATAGAGATCAGTGTGGAGATTCTTAAAAAATCTTGGACTGCAAGTCCCATTTGACCTTGGTATTCCCCTGCAAGCGAAGTACACAAAACAATTAAAAGATTAACATCACAGTGACATATGTGCACCCATGTTTATAGCAGCTCAGTTTGTGATTGCTAAGTCTTGGAAACAACCAAAACGCCCATCAACTGGAGACTTGATAAAGAAAATATGGATTTTTTTAAGAAAGTAAAATGATGTACTACTCTGCCATGAAGAATGATAAGTTTGAATAATTTATATTCAAATGCACATACCTTGAGGACATACTTATATGTGGAATATGTAGGGTACAGATGTGTAAATATTGAATCTTTCCTCTAGTATGAGAAATTGAAAATGTAAATGATTCCTAGAGTGTATGATAGAAATTGCGAAATATAAAATATTCAAAGGGAAATTGGGGTAGAGGTATGTAACAAGGGTAAAGAAACAATGTGATCAGAAAAAGGTAAACAAAGCCTATGTATATAGGAAGTAGGGATTGTAGGGTGGGCAAGGGAATGGGAAAATGAGAATTAATACGGTGTCACCTACTGATACAAATTCTCAACACTGAATGTGAATATAATGTCTACATAAAATATTCCAATAAAGATTTTTAAAAAGTATTGGTGGGAATGTCACTCATCAGGGAGCCAAAAAAAGATTCATTTTCTTGTGTGTAAAATAAAAGACATACTCATCTTTCCCAGATAATCACTTTGCAAAGCTAAGCTCTGAAGCAGACTATGGTGGACAAGCATCCATTCAGTGCATGGTTGAGTTGATTATTGGACTTGTGGAAGAACAGGCCATAGATGTCTCCTCAGAAGAAAAAGATGTTGGTCTTACCTGAATCCAAGGAGAGCAAGGATCTTGATGTTTTCTTTAATTTTTCCATTAAATTTAGAAAGTTTTGATCTTTATATTCAAAATGATCTTATAAGATAATGGAGCAGATCAAATTGCAGGATGCACAGCTCAGGATAAAGGTGGGGTCACAAATGAACCTAAAGAATTGGAACCATGTAAAAGATTGCCGTTACTGTACATAATCAAAAGTGTTTGCATGAAATAACAGACAAAAGTAATTCTAGAAACATTGAAACCACACAATTTAGAAATCTTTACAGTAAAATTTCAGTACACTTAAAATCAGAATATCATTTTTATTTTAAATGTGAATTAGGCATTATTTCTTAGGAAGTTTAACCATGACTTTTCCAGTGTGGCATTCAAATCATTTGCTTTTATTTAATCTATTAATACCCTATATGTCTCTTACTTATAAATAAGAACACTTAAAAAGACCATTTTCTGAAAGACTTAAAAAGTCAGGTTCCATGGAGAATCACATTTGTCCTCAAGGCTTGAATATAATTAAGAATTGTATGGGAAGATATAGTATTTAAATACATCCAATTTTTAAATGACCAACTAAAATATTTGTATGTAAACAAGAAGAACAGGAGAATAAAAGAAGAACAATTATGGATAAATTTGTTTATTGGGTGGAGCAAATAAAAAGAAAACATTCAGTTTTATAACAAAAAGGCTCACATACATAGATAATAAAATTGGAATATGTGTATCAAAATAAAAGTCAGAACTTTCACCTCCTTTGTTAGATTAATTCCTAGATATTTCATTTTTGGGGATGAAAAGGACTGACTTCCCAATTTCTATCTCAGTGTGTTTATTGTTTGTGTAAACCAAGGCTATTGATTTTTGAGCATTAACTCTGTATCCAGCTATGCTACTAAATTTGGCAATTAAACCCAGCAGTGTTTTAGTTGAGATTTTAGGATTCTCTAGATAGAGTATCATGTCATCAGCAAATAATGAAAATTTAGCTTCTTCTTTTCCTATCTTTATTCCTTAAGTAAACAATCTAGTGCTGAACCTCAAGCAACTAGAAAAAGAGGAGCATGACAAACCCAAAGCTCATACTAGGCAAGAAAATATAAGGACCAGAGCAGAAATTAATGCAATGGAGACTAAGAGAACAATACAAAAAATCAACGAATCAATGAATTGGTTCTTTGAAAAGATAAACAAAATTGATAGACCCTTAGCCAACCTTATCAAACAAAGGAAGAAAAAGGTTCATATCTATGTTATTAGGAGTGAAAGGGGGGAAATTATCACTAACCCAGAGGAAGTCCAGAGGATAATAAACACCTACTTTGAAAATTTGTACTTCAATGAAATAGAAAATCTAGAAGAAATGGATAGATTTTTAGACACATATGAACTTCCAAAGAAGTTCATATGTAAAGAAGATATCAAAATGTTAAATATCGCAATAACAATCTGTGAAATTGAAAATGTAATTAAAAAAACCTGTCAACAAAGAAAATCCCTGGTCCTGATGGCTTTATTGCTGAATTCTACAAAAATTTTAAAGAATAGTGCCTCTACTTCTCAAACTCTTTAATGAAATTGAAAGGGAAGCAGTACTCCCAAATTCATTTCTGGAAGCAACAGTTACCCTGATTCCAAAAGCAGAGAAAGACCCAACCAAAAAAGAGAACTACAGACCAATAACCCTCATGAACATTGATGCAAAAATCCTCAGTAAGATACTGGCAAACAGAATACAGAGAATTGTCAAAAAGATTACACACCCTGACCAAGTTGGATTCATCCCAGGTATGCAAGGATGGTTCAACATATGTAAATCAATAAATGATATACACTATATTAAGAGACTCAAGGACAAAAACTACATGGTCATCTCAAATGATGCTGAAAAGCATTTTACAAAATACAACACCCATTTATGTTCAACACCCTACAGAAGATCAGAATAGATGGTCTCTAACTGAAACTAATAAAAGCTCTTTATGAGAAACCATCAGCCAGCATCATACTAAATGGTCAAAAACTGAAACCTTTCACACTAAGATCAGGAACAAGACAAGGATGTTGTCTCTCACCACTTCTGTTCAATATAGTCCTGGAAATATTAGCCACAGAAATTAGGCAAGAGAAAGGCTTACTGATGTATGATTGAAATGTGAAAGGAAATATATTCAAAATATAAAATTATCTATATGTGTTTGTGCATATATGCACATTGCAAATAAGTTACCATAGAAAGTTCAACTGACATTGACAGTATTTTATGTATGTGATAGAACATACTAGAACATTTCAGTTACACTGTATATTATTTATTCATTTGATGTGTTCATGTCATCTCTAACTTATGTTAATTTAAATATTTTTCTAATTCCAAATATATTACTTCATTTTAGTACTTTTAACTCTGGCAGGCTTAAAAAGGCAGTGGCACCATCAAAATCCACATATAATATCTGTGGTACAATGATTATAGACAGCTATTTTAGGGAGAAACTAATATACACTCACCTAGGCATTGGGCTGTCAAGAAAGTTAGCAGAAAAAGGCATCCGAATTGTTACTGGAGAGATGAAGACAAAGTGACCATGCTTTCATGCCTCCCCTAACTGATAAACAGTGACTTGGAATTAGGCAATAACTGGTATCACCTATTCCAGTATAAGTTCAAGTGAACATTGATCATCCAGTTCAATGACTATAGCTTCCAGCATGCAGACTGATCTTTTCTTAAAAATGCCTTTTTGATTTTCATGCAACTTTGCTACATGATTGGCTTTCCTATTGGACCAACATTAGCTAAGTAATTAACCTAGTATTCCTATAGGTTGATTGTACGTTGACCCATGTTTTACTCACTTTGTGACTTTTGTATAAATTACCCCTAACAAAGGGCCTCAAATGGATTCCACTCCTGGAACCACTTAAGTTTCTCAGGAATTTTTCCTCTTCCCCAATATGCTTTTACTAGTCTTAACCTGGAATTCATTGTTCAATTTGTATTTTTACTAAAGCAGTTTTTCCTCTTCCTCAATAAGCCTTTCCTAGTCTTAACCTTGGAATTCATTGTTCAATTTGTATTTCTACTAAAGGATAACCACACCTTTTGGTAACTTGCATTCAAGAGCATATTTAAGTTACAAAATAAGATTTAATTTTCTTACACATTGTAACTTGGTGAGAAGTATCAAGTGTACTTACTTTGCTTAAAGATCTGCTAATATTCTTAACATCTAATTGCAGAAAATTGCCAATAATTGGGAGAGGAGTAGGGCCAGGGGGAACCTTCTCTCTCTCATAGCTGTGTCTCCCCAGTGAAAGGAGAAGAAGACAGATGAGAAAAAGCACGAGAGTGCAAATGAATCCATTATCTCTTCTTACCGAGACATCTCTGGGCTAGAAATTCAAAGTTTTTATCATGCTCTTGGCTTCAAGCTGATTCAGAATGTTTACTTTTGGCTCTTGAAATAAATCAATCAACAGAATCAGTAGAATATCTTTGGAACATACTTAGGAACCCTGATAAAACAGAAAAATCAAGTGTTTCTTAATTTTTCACACGATATCTTTTGTAATCTCATATTGACATTTGATTTCAGCTTTCCTGGGATAGAGCATAGAAAGTGGCAACTTGAAAGGATGAAACAAACTAGTAAAAAGCCAATAGCTGTTTCAATATTTAGTAAACCAGTGCTCCAAAAACTTCTAAACAATATTCTAGGAAAAAAAAAAAAAAGCAATGAAGCTCAGTATTTCATGAGGCCAACAGAGTGGATCTACCAGGTAAGGCAAGGCAAGAAATTAGGTGTTATGGGGGAATTTTTTTAAAAAAATAAAAGAAGCAACAATAGAAAAATGTCAGGACATGGACAAGTTATATATGAAGATCTAAGATGTAAGACCCAGCAATATGCTGTACACAGGAAAGACACTTAATTTAAAAAGAAATTCATAAACTGAAATTAAAAGGATCCAGAACAATTCTCCATGTAATAGGAAACCCTGAAAAAGCAAGAGTGGCTACCTTATTTATAGACAAAGTAGATTTTAAACCAAAATTAATAGAGAAATGATGAAAGACACCACATCTTTGTAAAAGGAACAATCCAAGAGGGAGAGATGACATTTAAAAAAAATACACACACACACACACACACACACACACAATTCTAGCACATCCAACTATGCAAAACAAATATTAATGAACATGAAAAGTAAATAAAAACCTACATAATGGTAATAGACTTCACTACCTTTCTGTCACAAATAGATCAACTAGTCAAAAACCCCCAATAATTAACTATTGGAACAAAACCAAACTTTTGAACAAATGGACTTAATATATATCTAGAGTATTCCACTCCACAAAATCAAAATACACATTTTTTCTCAGCTGCACAGTTAATTTTTCAAAATAGACCATATGTTAATTCATAGAACATAGCATGTTAAAATAAATGCAAAGGAATTGAAAGTATCCCTGAATATTGGCCAACCATTGTGCAAAGAAAGTCGAGTTCAATTTCAAACGGTGTGATAATTCCACAAACACAAGGAAATTCAATAATATTCTCATGTACAACCAATGTATCAATGAAGAAGTTAGAGAAGAAATTATATAGTTTCTAAAAGTACATGATAATTCCAGTACTATATACAAGAATCCATAGGACACAATAACAACAGTTCTATTAGGGAAATTCATAGCAGTGAATACCTAGACTAGTCAAACACACTGAGCTAAAGCAAACAACCTAATGCTGAATCACAGGCTCCTAGAAAAAGAGGAGACAGACAAACTCAAATCTCACACAAAGGAGCAAGTTATAAGGAGCAGAGAAGAAATTAATGCAGTAAAGACTATGAGAAATAAAAAAGATATCAACCTATTGAATAGTTGGTGGTTTGAAAGAAATAAAATTGACAGATACATAGGTAATTTTATTAAAAGCAATTAAAAAATGCTCAATCTATGAATTAGGAACAAAATATCTCAAATTACAACAAATCCATAAAAATTCAGAGGATAAGAAATTCCTTATGTTGAGAACTTGTAGTGCAATAAGATGGAAAACACAAAAGAAATGAACAGATTCCTAGATTCATATGAACTCTCTAGGTTCAACAGAGAAGATATAAAAAAGTTAAACTACTGTCAATCAGTGAAAGGGGAAACACAATTAAAAGCTTTCCAACAAACATGGGTATAAGTCCTAGTGACTTCAATGCTGAATTCTACAAGAAATTTAGGAAAAAGCTAATGCTACTAATTAACAAACTTTTTAATGAAATGGAAAGAGATGTTATATTCCCAAAGTCATTCTTGGAAGCAATCACTTACTTGATTCCAAACACAGAAATACCCAACCTAAACATAAAACTATAGGCCAATTTCTTTAATGGACACAGATGCAAATATTCTCAATAAGACATCAGCAAACAGAATACAGAGGATGATCAAGATGATCATACACCTTAAATGAGTAGCATTCATTCCAGGGAAACAAGGACAAGTCAGCATACATAAATCAATAAGTGTAATACATTAAATCATCAGGGTCACAGACAGAACCTATATGATTTTGCAACAGATGCAGAAAAAGAGTTCAACTAGTTAATCACACTGAAGATAAATTCCATACAGAAAACTGGAATACATGGTATGTTGATCTGATAAAAGCTATTTATGAAAAACCAATAGGCAACACACAGTGGTCAAAAACTGAAACTTTTTGTGCTAACTCAGGAACAAGACAAAGAGGTCTGCTATCCTCACTCCTGTTCAGCACATTTCTGGAAATATTAGCCACAGCAATTAGACAAGAAAACAAAATAAAAATAAAGATATGAAAGGAAGATGTTAAATACTCATTATTTTCTGATGATATGATGTTCTATATAGAAGATCCCCAAAATAACAAAAGAAATACTAGATATAGTCAACAGATTCAGTAGAGTAGCTGATCACAAGGTCATCTATCAAAAATTAATACCTTCCCTGTGCGCAGATAGTAGACTTACTGAGAGATAAATTCAGAAACAGTGTCTTTCACAATAGCACCCCAAAATGAAATATATAGAAATAAACTTAATGAAGAAATTAAAAACATTTATTCTGAGAAAGTATAGTACTTTGAAGAAATGATTGAGGAGGAAATTAGAAAATAGAAAGATCTTTCTTTCTACCTTTCTTTCTTTCTTTCTTTCTTTCTTTCTTTCTTTCTTTCTTTCTTTCTTTTTCTTTCTTTCTTTCTTAATTTCAGACAGGGTCTTGCTTTGTAGTTCAGGCTGGCCTTGAGCTCAGCCTTGAACTCACAGAAATCCTCCTGCTTCTGTCTCCCAAGTGTTGGTATTACAGGCATGAGCCATTATGTCCAGCACTGTGGTATGTGGTACTGATTGCTGGTGGGGTGTGAGTCTCCATGCCCGGCTTTATTGTATGTAGATACTGGGGATCAAACCCAGGCCCTTGCACTTGCAAGGCAGGTACCAGAACCACTGCGCTAAATCCCTGGTCCAGAAAGACATTTGTTATTCCTTGTTAGGAAGGACTGATATTGTCAAAATGGCCATACTTCCAAAATTGCTTTATATATTCAATACAGTCTTGATTGAAATCTAAACAGTGTATTTTACAGAACTGGAGAAAAAAATCCAAAAATTAATGTGGAATTAGAAGAGATTTAGAAGAGAAAAAGAATTTCTAGGAAACAAAGACATGGCAGGGTGTACAATAATCCCCAATTTGAAACTATACTGCAAAGGCATTTTAATAAAAACAGCATGGTTGAGCTGGGGATTTGGCTCAGTGACTCTGGTGCCTGTCTTGTAAGTGCAAGGGCCTGGGTTCGATCCCCCAATAACCACATACAATACTGGGCATGGAGACTCATGCTCAGCAGCTATCAGTACCACATACCACAGTGCCGGGCGTGGTGGCTCATGCCTGTAATCCCAGGAGGCAGAGACAGGAGGATTGCTGTGATTGAGGCTGAGCTCAAGACCAGCCTGAACTACAAAGCAAGACCCGGTCTCAAAAAACAAACAAACAAACAGACAAACAAACAAACAAACAAATAAACAAACAAAAAACCCAGCATGGTATTGGCAAAGAAACAAATCAGAGGATCAATGGAACAGACTAGAAGATGCAGAAACAACTCTAGACATACTTAGCCTCCCTATTTTTTTTTTAACAAAGGAGCCAAATATCCTCAATGGAAAAAAGTAGCCTCTCTAGTAAACAGTATTGCAAAAACTAGGTTTCAACCTGTGAAGGATTAAAACTAGACCTATATCTCCCAATTTGTGCTAATCTAAAATCGAAGTGGATAAAAAATCTAAATATTAAAACAGTAACACTTCTAGAAGATAGATTAGGTAGAACTCTTGGAGACACTGGTGTACAAAAGACTATAACAAAAACTTCAGTAGTATGTGCATTAGCGCAAAGAATCAGCAACTGGGATCTTCTGAACAGCAAGTGATATCACCAACAGAGTGAAAAGATAACCTAAAATGTGGGAAGAAATATTATTAGTCTTTTTTCTCAGACAAAGAACAAGTAAATAGACTTAAAGAATTATAAAGAACTTAAAAACATCAAACCCCCTCAAATTTAAAGAACTAATTCAAAAGTGGGCATCTCCAATGAACAGAACTTTCTCGGATGAAGAAGTACAAGCAGCAGATAAACGTGAAAAAATGTTCATTATCACAGTTCAGTCAAGAGATGTATAGGAAAACAACATGGAGATTTCATGTCTCTCCAGAAAGAATGGCTGTTATCGAGAAATTAACCAATAACAAACACTGGTAAGGCTGTGGGGAAAAATGAACTATTTTCACATGTTAGTGGGAGTGTAGACTTGTTTCCTCACTGTGGAAATCAGTGTGGAGATTCCTCAGTAACCAAAGATTAGATATTCCATTTGATATGGCTCTTTCCCTGCTATTATGTCTCCAAAAGAACTAAAAGATTCGTAACGCAATGACATATGTGCACCCATGTTCAGAGCAGCAAAGTTTGTAATAGTCAACTCTTGGAAACAGCCAAAAGGCTCCTTAACTGGTGACTGGATAAAGATGTGTGTGTGTGTGTGTGTGTGTGTGTGTGTGTGTGTGTGTACGCGCGCAAGCACGTGTGCATGCACTTGCATGCGTATGTTTATAGAATGGAGCAATATGCTGTAATAAAAGTACAATAAATGAGTCATTTATAACTAAATGGATGCACGTGAGGTCATACTCAAAAGTAAAATACATAGGACACATCAATGTAAAAACAGAATCATTTCTCTAATATGGAAAACTGAAACTATGAACGATGACTGCGAGGTAGAATAGATAGTGTAAAATAGGAAGAAAGTGTTCAAAAATGAAGGAGAACTAGGAAGGGAAGTCACAGGAGAAGAAAGAATGGAAAGGAATGACTGAAGATAAGAACAAATGGAAAAAATCTTATATATGGGGGAAGAAGAGGTTATGAGAATGGGGAAAATTAAGGGTAAGTAATGAGGGGAAACAAAAAATTGTGATGGTAATAAAAATGGAAACAAAGCCATATATATACATACATACATACATATATATATATGTACATATATGCATATGTACATATATGTATGTATGTATGTATATATGTATATATACATATGTATGTATATATGTATGTATGTTGGTTAGGGGAATGGGAAAAAATGAAAATGGTGAGTAGGGAAAATAAGAATCAAGGTATATCATGTAAAGCTGTAAATTCTCAGTGAGCATAAATTCAACCTAAAATATACCAATAAACTCAATAAGGAGGAATTCTGGGAAGATGGTGGAATAGTAAAAGCTGGAGACCATTACCTCCGTATAAATTGTTCTTAAACCTGAAAATAGCAGTTGAGGAGGAGGAAAGGAAGGGCAGCAGAGAAACCTAGATTGAAGAGAGGCCAATCTCCCTAATGAACATTGATGCAAAAATCTTCAATAAGATACTAGCAAACAGAATACAGAGAGTCATCAAGAATGTAATACACCCTGACCAAGTTGGATTCATCCCAGGGATGCAGGGATGGTTCAACATAAGTAAATCAATAAATATAATACACTACATTAACAGACTTAAGGAAAGAAACCATATGGTCATCTCAATAGATGTGGAAAAAGCATTTGACAAAATCCAATATCCATTTATGATCAAAACCCTGCAGAAAATTGGAATAGATAGTCTGTATCTCAAACTAATAAAAGCTATTTATGAGAAACTAACAGCCAGCATCACCCTAAATAGTAAAAAACTGAAACCTTTCCCACTAAGATCAGGTACAAGACAAGGATGTCCACTTTCACCACTTTTGTTCAATATTGTGCTGGAAACATTAGCCACAGCAATTAGGCAGAACAAAAGGAATAAACATAAAAAATGAAGAAGTTAAGCTGTCATTATTTGCTGACAACATAATACTCTATTTAGAGGATCCTAAAAACTCAATCAGGAGACTGCTAGACTTAATTGCCAAATTTAGTAGTATAGCTGGATACAAGGTTAATGCTCAAAAATCATTAGCCTTCATATGCACAAACAACAGATTCACTGAGCAAGAGATTGGGGAATCAGTCCCCTTCACAGTAGCAGCCAAAAAAAGAGAAATATTTAGGAATTAATCTAACAAAGGAGGTGAAAGACCTCTACTCTGAAAATTACAGTACTCTGAAAAAGGAGATAGATAAGATACCATAATATGGAAAGATATCCCTTGTTCCTGGGTTGGAAGAATCAATATCATCAAAATGGCAATATTCCCACAATTATTATACAGATTCAACGCAATCCCAATTGAACTCCCAAAGGCATATTTCACAGATATGGAGAAAATAATTCAGAAATTCATCTGGAATCACAAAAGACTACAGTAACAAAAGCAATTTTAAGCAATAAGGACATGGGGGGTATTATGATCCCCAACTTGAAACTGTATTACAAAGCCACTGTGATTAAAAACCCCATGGTACTGGCAAAGCAACAGATCCAAGGACCAGTGGAA
This sequence comes from Petromus typicus, assembly GCA_004026965.1. Lineage (NCBI taxonomy): Eukaryota > Metazoa > Chordata > Mammalia > Rodentia > Petromuridae > Petromus > Petromus typicus. The sequence goes on along the minus strand of PVIR01030589.1, from coordinate 1,865 downwards.
TGGATTAGAAGATCCAGAAACAACTCCAGACACACTAAGCTATCTCATTTTTGACAAAGGAGCCAAATACCCTCAGTGGAGAAAGGATAGCCTCTAACAAATGGTGCTGAAAAAACTGGACTTTAACCTGCCAAGGTCCAAAGCTAGACCCAGCTCTTTCATTGTGTACTAAAATAAAATCAAAATGGATTAGGGACCTAAATATTAAAACAGACACACTAAACCTGCTACAAAACAGGCTAGGTAAAACTCTTGAAGACATTGGTTTGGGGAAAGATATCATGAACAAATCCCCCATAGCAAAAGAACTGGTAGAAGAAATCAGTAAATGGGATCTCATCCTATCGAGAGGTTTCTGCACAGCAAAAGAAACTACCAGCAAAGTGAAAAGGCAACCAACAATATGGGAAAGAATCTTTACCAGCCACCTCTCAGACAAAGGGCTATTATCTAGAATATATAAAGGGCTTAAAAACAGCCCACCGAAATTTAAAGACCCAATTAAAAAATGGGCATCTGCAATGAACAGACACTTCTCAGAACAAGAAATAAAAGCAGCTAAGAAGCATATGAAGAAATGTTCAACATTACTAGTCATTTGAGAGATGTAAATGAAAACAACATTAAGATTTCATCTCAATCCATAAAGAATGGCTGCCATGTCAGAATTAGCCAGCAACAAATGTTGGCGAGGCTGAGGAGAAGAAGGAACCCTTCTCCACTGTTAGTGGGAATGTAGACTTGTGCAACCCCTGTGGAGAACAGTTTGGAAATTCCTCAAAAAACTAGGATTGGAGGTCCCATTTGACCCAGCCATCGCTTTGCTAGGTATATACACAAAAGAATCAAAAGATTCTTGTCACAGTGACATATGTGCACCCATGTTTATAGGAGCTCAATTTGTGATTGCTAAATCTTGGAAACAATCCAATTGTCCACCAACTGGAGACTGGATAAAAAAAAAAATTGTGGTTCTTCTACACAAAGGAGTATTACTCAGCCATAAAAAATGATGAGTTTGAATCATATATACTTAAATGGACGTAATTTGAGGACATCCTCATAAGTGAAATAAATAAGTCACAGATGTGTAAATATCCTATCTTTTCTCTGGTATGAGAAAATAAAGATGTAAATGAGTTATAGAATGCATGTTATATATTGTGAAATAGGAAACACTCAAAGGGTAATGGAGTGAAGGAGGAAAAATAATGAGATTATAACAAAAAATAAAGGAAACAAAGTTTATGTATATAGGGGTGGGCGTGGTAGGGTAGGTACGGCTGTGGGAAAAAATGAGAATTAAGTTGTGTCATATACTGGTACAAATTCTCATTGCTGAGTGCAATCATGATGTGTATATGTAATGTACCAATAAAGATTTCAACTAAAAAAAAAACTTAATAAATTAAGTAGGTACATATATACATACACTTGAAGTACACATTATCCATAATTATATATGATTGTACTTATGTCTCACTGGAGCTTTTCAATAAATGTTGGTGGGAAATTGAGTATAAGCATACAGAAGCATTGCCACGCCCCCCGCCGAATAAGGCGTGACAAAATAGGGACTGGGATCCCGGGCGGAAGACCCCTGTGCTTGAGGCTTGAGGCTCCCCAGGCCTAGAGCCTGAGTTGAGTATGCTTCGCCATGAGGCGTGCAGTTAGCCCAGCAGTATGTAAAAACAAGCCGCTTTCTCCCTTCTAAACTATTCTGTTTTTCCCTGTGAACTGTTCTGTGCTTTCTCACCAAGCAAAAATAACATAAGCAGAAAACACCTTATTAGACATAATAGTCTCAGCTGAAATAAAATTAACATGGCCACCTGGCAAAAATACATCAACAAGTACAAAAAAAT
>PVIR01030588.1:0-20150 GCA_004026965.1 Petromus typicus | reverse complement strand
CACTCTTGTTGGTGTGCCTGGAAAATATTTTCACTCCACAAGACAGATCTCAGCACAGCAACCGCTGACAAATGGCCAGAAGTCTTTTCTCCTGAAGAATTTTAGTACTAAGTGTGATACAATGTAAATAGCCACTGGCTCATAGAAGATCCAGAAACTTCACATTTTCTACGTGCAATAGTTTCCTTGTAAAGGTGTGCCTGGGAAGTGGACCGGACTTCATCTCATGAACTCTGGGACTTCAGGTAAGAGATGGAGACAGCTAGCACTGTTATCAGCTGAAAATTTAAGATCCACAGAAGGACATTGCTTTGCTCAAGTTACTCAGGTTTGAAATGGCAATAGGAAAAAAAATCTTTTTCCTCATTTGGACCTTTTCCATTTTTCTCTTGCTGCTCAGATTTACTAAAAAGATTGGATAAATATCACATAATGAGAGAATCCAATTTTTCTTCAAGATTAAGCAAATATATCAAGTGTAAAGATGATCAGTGGCATTAAATAAGAGCAGGTGATTTATTGAAAAATAGTACAGCTTAAAAACCAAGCCCAGAATTGAATCGAGTCTTGATGGTGACCTGGAATGCACCCCGTGGATTCCACTTTATATGTAGACCCCTTCTGGTATATCCACAACCTTTGCTTGTCTTGAACCTCAGGCCCAGAGAGACTCTCAGTTGACTGGACTAGGTGACAAAGAAAAACACATTTTCTGTTCCTCAGCCAAAAGTTTCTCATAGACAATAGACCCGTTCGCTATGTGTCATAAAGCGTGCTGGTGTATAGTTTCCGTTAACAAACTGAGCAATGCAATTTACACATCTCACATATTAATCAGTGGAAAGTATGCTGTGTGTTGTATATGAGACGACCAATATTTTTAGTGTGGGAGCGTTGACAGGTTGTGCAGCCTCCTGAAATTGGCCTAAAAGAATTTAATAATTTCTGGACCATCCTTCATGCAAGGATAAACCTCATCTCACAAAAAAGGTCTTAATCACTGGAAGAAAAGCCAAGTTGATTTATGCCAGAGAGATGCAAGGTCCAAGTGGGTTAGATGAGGAACTGAAGGGTGTAGGAGGGGTATGAAGAAGTGTCCGTGGATGTGAGGGCAGGAGTCAGACAGGGAGTTTTTTCTTTTCTTCCTCCCCTCCTGTTTTTGCATATAAAGTCATGGACAATTGCTTTGGATACTTTTTACTGAAATTTTTATTTTGTTACTTATGCCTATTCAACTAGGCTTCCCGAATTTGACTGTGCTTAGATTCTGAATCACGCAGATTTGGGTTTGCAAAGGTTGTAGATACAATGGTAGCAAAGTCCCCTGTCCATGTTTGGAGGCAGCCCTGTGTTAAGGTAGCACCTTCAGCTCTGGCTGGGGAACATGAAGAGAAAAGGCTGCATAGTTGCTGCTGCTGGCTGCGCTCATCCAGCCCCTGAGTTGTTAGTCTTCTATTCTGTCATAAGTACTAAGGATATAGCAGTGAATCAGAAGTGGTTTCTGCTTTGATAAATCTAAATATGATAACAAATAAATATAAAATCATAAATGAGTTAAGTGCATGGAAGTATAATAGAGCAGGGACTGGTAGTGAATATTAGGTGGGTTCCTACAATGGCCTGAAGGCATACCCATGAAAAGTGCCAGGGTAGGTGGTCAGGCAGAGACAAGAGCAGATATAAAGGCCCTGTGCTCCCAATATGCTGGGTACATTTGAAGAGCAGAGAGAAGTCCTTTTTATCTGGATTCTAGGGGCTGATGAATGAAGTCCATGGATTTTGGTATGGGCTATAATCTCTGGGGTCCTTGGAAGCCAATAAAGTCACTCAACAAGCTTTGATCTTGGGAGTAGTTAGACATATATGTCTGGGCCAAGAAAGAGGCTGAATTTTTAATTTTTATATGACACAGAGGAGGCTGGGATAACCTGTCAGGCAGGACTCTTCAGGGGAGCAATCAATAGGGCATCTCCCCCACATCTCCAATCCATCCTCCCTCCAGCCTCCCCATCCATCCATCCATCCGTCCATCCGTCCATCATCCATCCCTCTGTCCAGAGCAATATACTTGAAGGAGTTGGGCCGTACAATTACCAGGGTTGGCAAGAGTGAACTTTGTGGTGGGCTGACACACTGTAAACTCAAGTCGATGCTGTAGTCTGGAGGCTGAGTTCCCTCACTGCCAAAAAAATCTCAATTTTTTTTTTTTTAAGGCTTTCAACTTAGATAAGGATGATTCACATTATGACAGGTAAATTGCTTTGTTTAAAGTCAAATCACTGTAAATGCTAATCATATCTACAAAAATACTTCTACAAAAACTTCTAGATTGGTGTTTGACTGTTAGTGACGTTGACACAAAATGAGCCATCCTATAGGTAGAATTTGGAAAGAGAGACCTGAGAAATTTCAGATATGAATTGGATACATTCTAGGCAACAACAACAACAGCAACAGAAACAGTGCTAATCACCACCGCTGTATGAAGAACTAACACTGATATCCTGTTTGCCCTAACAAGGCTTTGTTTAAATGCTTTACATGTATCACATTATTCATGCTGGTCAACGTGATAAAATTGAGGCATAAAAGCTGTGAAGTGCTATTTTTTTTTTATACCACTGCCATTTGCACAACTCTGGAGCCTGGTTACTGAGACTATTTTGTAAATAGCAGCCCCAGTGGTGCTTACTGTTGACCCCGATAGAGTTTATGTAACTGACCCCAACATTCTATGCTATAGGTACTAGCACTGTCTAGGCTGGAAAAGATTGTAAAACTATATGGAAGAGATGACACATGTATGGGATACATAGACTTTTACTATACGTATATTTATTTAATAATATAGTGAGTTTAAAGTGAGAAAATTATTAAGATAATAACAATAATAATTTATTTAGGACTTCACAGTTTAAAAATGAAATTTATGACGTCAAAAAAATCCAAAATGTGTGAAGGGGTCCAAAAGGTTAATATCCTGATTATATAAAGAAGTCAAGCAATAGCAAAAATCAAAACCTCTGATTACAATGAGCAAAAGATCTGAATTGATCTTCTGAAAATAAGATATTAAAAATCCAAATGGCATATGAAAATGTGCTAAACATCAATAATCACCAGGAACATGCAGGTCAAAGCTACGATGAGGTGGCATCTCACACAGTTTTGGCTATGGACAAAAAGGCAAAAAATAACACATGTTTCTAAGGATGTAGATGAAAGGGAACCCTAGAATGCTGCTGGTGGGAATGTGAGACAGCATAGTCTTGTAGAAAATAGTATGGAGGTTCCTCAAAAAATTATAAATAGAATTACCATATGATCCAATAATCCTACTTCTGAGTATATACCTAAAGAAAATGAAATAAGTATGTCAGAGACATCTACACTCATGTGTTTACTGTAGCATTACTCATAACAGCAAAGATATGGAATCCACCTAACTGGCCATTAACTGATGAATGGGTAAAGAAAATGTGTAACACATACACAACAGAATATTATTCAGTAGTAACCGATGAAATATTATCACTGAGACATGGACGAATATGGAGGACATCATGTTAAGTGAAGTAAACCAAGTATAGAAAGATAAATACTGCATAATCTCACACATGTGGAGTCTAAAAAAGTCAGTCTTTTAGAAGTTGGCAGTAGTATGATGATTTCCAGAGGCTGGAGAAGGTAAAGGTAAGGAAGAGATAGAGACTTCTTCCTATTACAGTATGAAATTCAATAGGAGAAATAAGTTCACATGTTTTTGCGGTAGAGAGACTAGAGTTCATAATAATGTACTGGATATGTCAAAATAGCTAGGATATTTTGAATGTTTTCCTGTAATGAAAGGATAAATATTTGAGGGGATGGGCATATGAATTACCCTGACCTGATCACTGCATAATGTATACATGTATTGAAGGACCATAATGTACCCCACACATTTCTATGCGAATTATGTCATTAAAAATAAAATGATCTTTAAAAATTGACCATTTTACTTTAGAATAGTTTTAGACTGACAGGAAAGTCATAGAGATAGTAAAGAGTACCTAAATTCTGCAAGCCAGTTTTCTTTATTATTAGCATGTTGTTATTACATCACCTTCACCACAATGAACTAACACTTACATTATTAACTAAAGTCTGTATAGTACAGTTATGACCTCAGATGTCTCCAGTTTTTCCTTAATGTCTTTCTTTTTTTCCATGACCCCATTTACATATTTTTGCTGTTCTTCCTTAGGCTTCTCTGAGTTTTGATAATTTTTCAGACTTTCCTTGTTTTTGATGACCTTGCCGATTTTGAAGTCAGGTATTTGCTTGTATGTTTCTTAGCTGGGATCTACCTGCATTTCTGATGATTAGAATTGGATTGTGCATTTTGGGGAGGAAGACCACACAGATAAGTGCCATTTGAGCAACCTCATCCAGAGTTTGGGCTGTTGTGATTTATCATTGTTGCTTGTGACCTTGTCTCTAGGCTGAGATGGTGTTGTCAGGTATCTCCACTGTACAGATAATGCTTTCCTCCCCTTTCCCACACTGTACTCTGCAGATTAAACTTCGTGAAGCCCGCACTCAGGAGTGGGGATGACACAACTTGGATCTGGACTCTCCCCTCATATGTGAAGGCTTAATCCCAATGTAGTGATGGTCAGAAGTGGGGCTTCTGCAAATTGATTGGATTATGGGAATTCTGACATCATCAGCTAATCCCATGAAAGCTTTCAGAGATAGGGCCTAGCTGACGGAAACAGATCACAAACAGTATGACTTAGAAAGGTCTCTTTTGTTCATGGTCTCTTTCTCCTTCTCTCTTTCCTTGTTCTATCCCTTGTCTATCATGAGGTGAGTTGCTCTACCTCACGTGTTTCCTGCTATGATGTTTGCCTTGCCATGGGCCAGAGCAAGATAACCAAGTGACCATGGGGGAAAGTCTCTGAAAGTGAATCTTCCTCTTTTTACAGTTTGTCTCAAGTACTTGTTGCAGTAACAAAATGCTGATGAACACAGGACATTAATTATCTCCCCTGAATGTGGATTATCTACATGAATTATTTGGAATTATTCTATTAACATTTTTCCTTTAATCTTATATATCAGTATTGATTCAAATTCAAGAGTATTTATTAGGTACTTTGGCTTATAACCCAATCAACCTTATTATTTTTGCTCTAATTATTTCAACTTTGGCCACTTGGAATTCTTTCTACTGCCTCCTGTTTCCCTCTGACAAACTCCAAAAACTGTGTGTGGGCATGTGTGTGTGTATGTCCATGTATGTGTGTATGTCTGTGTGTGTGTTTCTTTGTAGAAATAAAGGTGCTCCAGGTTTGTTAAATCTACTGCTTCAATGCTAGATTCACTCATTTCTTCAGGGAGCTCAGGTATTTTTTCTTGGAGGATGGTATGAGAAAGTTCCACTTTGTGCTACATGATATGGAGCCTCATATGGTTCCCCCAAAGCAATCATAATTATGCCATTTCCCCTTGGTTCTATTCTTTAAGGCAAGTACATTTGTATTTTATGTGAATGGAAACTAAGGAACAAATCTCCAAAGACTATGCAGCAGATCTTGAACTAGATCTCATGCCTTGCAGCCACAAGTCTTAAGTTTCTCTAAAATGCACATTAATGTCCTACACTCTGCTCTTTTTCCATGTTTCTGGGTCAATTTTATGGGTTCAAATTTTATACCCATTTAATCCTCATTGCAATTAGAGAAGACAGGGGGCTCCGCCATCTTCATCTCCACTTGGTAAGTGAAGAAGCTGAGGCAGAGGGAAGGAGGCTAGCTTAGCTGTACATCAGGTAAGTAGCCATGGTCACATGTGTGCCCAGTGCCTCCATACCATGGGGCCAGCAGACTGCTGCTTATAGGTTGAGGCAGTGCCCCAGCTTATTTTTATATGGTCCATGAATATAGAATGGTTTTTATATTTTTAAATGGTCAGCAAAATGTAAATATTATTTTATGGCATATAAACATTGCATGCAATTCAGATTTCAATGTCCATAAATAAAGTTCTCTTGGAACACAACCATCTCCATTCATTTGAGGGTTTTCTGTACTCTAGCATAAACAGATCTTTGTGTCTGTTTCCAGTGGCTGAGTGGAATAGCTCCGGTCAAAACTATAGAAATGCAAAATCTGAATTATTTGCTACTTGACCTCACAAGGAAGAATTTTGTTCTAAGACAGATCCCAAATGCACCAGTTTAAAACTTCAAGGGGACAGGGTCTGGTTATGCCCACTATAAAAGAAGAAGCTCCTGCCAACTCTGGGCCTTCACTGGCTTTACCTGTGCCATGGAAATCTTGCCTTTCTTGGCACTGACCCCTGACATGTCCTGCTTCAAGGCCCATGATGTGCTGCTGGAGTCTGCTTGGGATCAGTCTGATCTTTGTCATCCCTTCTGTTTCTTTGACTTAAATCTGCTTAGTTTTGGGTTCCTTGATGGTGTGCACAGTTCTTTACTTTGTGAACATTACTTAGTTTTATCTTCTAAGTAATCTGCAAGCTCCTTGAAAGCAGAGACCATTGGTTTCTTTCCTCTCCACTCCTTATATTTCCACCTATAGAATCAACTTTCCAAAGTCTAGCTCTGATCACTGATACAAATTGTCCCTCTGCTCAGGGTTCTAGTGTTGTCTGCCAGATCAAGTGCACACTCCTTAGCATGTAGCATTTAAAGCTCTCCTCAATATAATCTTCTGCTTGAATTCTTACTATTTAACTAGTGGCCGCTTTAGCACTTAGAATGAGTGGCTGCTCCATCAGTATTTCCTGCTGCCCTCCCTTCCTTTGCTTTCTCTGTGTTGGATGAGAAAACAGCAAATGGATTAAGTTTGACAATGATGAGGTTATGCACGAACAATTTCAGTGTTGTACAGGGACAAATGCCAGATAGCAGGAATTAGAGTTATGTCATGGAAAAAGATACAGCAAGTGCAGATGTGTGTGCTGGGGATGAGGGTGGAGTGACAGCCAGGAGGCCTGTGTGTGGTCTATGGGAAGCATGGAGTAGATTTGTGGGGGAAAGATAAGGAACCAGTGGTAATATGAGGACAATGTTAGGAAATCCAAGTCCCCTAGAAATAGTTCAGGAAAAAAATGAAGAAGGATAAAAGATAGAGGGGAAGAGAAAAGGGAGGGAGAAAAGAAAAGGCACAGTTTGTGTCTTTCAGAGAGATTGACATGAGTCCCCTGCCACCTCAAAGGACACAGGGCAGAATTCGGGACCAGAGACTAGCACCTGGGAGGCAGCTAATGTCATCAGAAAGAGAAGTGCTGCAAGGCTGCCAAGTAGTATAAATGAATATGGCCATAATTCGTATAGTTTCCTGACTTTTGCTAGTACTCTTGGAGATCCAGTAGTCAGAGGGGTGCAAATATAAAGTAGAAGAGCTATGTTTATGGTGGGGTCATAGAGGGTGTAGACAGTCTTTTGATGGGCACCTTTATGGAGCTACCCTTGACTTGGCACCAACTTCACTGCAAAAGTTAGTCACGCCTTTTTAATGCCCATGCCAGGTCTCTCAAGATGGTTTCATCACCACCATTTTGTAATCAAATTTGAGAGTCAAAGATTTTTTTTTGACTTATATCATAAGGCTAGCAGGTGGCCCTAGCTGGGATTTTAATCTAGATTTTTTAGTTAGACATTTCCAACATTCAGTGTCACAATGACACTTCCATCCCAGAGTTACAAACAAGAGGATACAAAAGAATGGGAACAAAGCAAGTCTAAAATCCAGTAGGGCAAATATGCATTCTCACAGTTCCCCTTCTAGCATCTGAGGCAATCTAATCTATGGCAAATTGAAAAGTCCAAAAAGCTTGGTGGCTCTGTCCTTGGGGCACTACTGGTGGTGATAACTCCCATGGTTTCTATCGGGTTGGCTATGCTTCTTCCTTGCAGTTTTCCTCAGATGATTCAACTTCCTTGATTATTCAAACTCCTGGTGTCTCCACTGTACTTTTGGCTTCACATACACAGTTTCACAAACTGCCATCTCAGGAACACATTTCCCAGCCTCCCAGGCCTTCTTCTGAAGTCTGCATGGAAGACTTCCTAATCCTACAACTCTTGCATTCGGTATGCACCTTAAATCAGGATCATGTGGATGATGCCAAGGTCTGCTGCCAACTGGACCAGTAGTGGACAATCTTTCTTCTTTCATAGCTGCATGAGTCAAGTACCTATTAACCAAATCCCATGCAACAACATACTTAAGATGTTGCCATTTTGGAAAAACATTCCTAGGCTGTTGCCATTTTGGAAAAACATTCCTAGGCTGTTGCCATTTTGGAAAAACTTCCTTAGGCTGGAACCATTTGGAGCAACTTCCCTAGGCTGCCACCAATTTAGAACAGCTTCTCTAGCTGGCTGCCATTTTGGAACCACTTGATTAGGCTGTGGCCATTTTGGAAGAAATTCTTTAGGGTGATGCCATTTTTGAAAAAATTTCCTAGGCTGTCACCATTCTGGAACATGATGCTCTGCAGTTTCTTTCTCAGAGCAAAATCCTTCACTTTTGCAATTTTGAGGCTACCAAGAATAGAGATTTGGTGCTTGTGATATATCAGGTCATCTTTTCTCCTGTTCCTTCTTAGCAATCTAAATATTTTTTGCTGTATCTTTGCACTCCACAGTCTTATTGGTATTTCCTTTCTAGCCAAACTCAAAACATTTTAAATCATTCTACTGAACTCTTTGCTCTTTATTCTCAACATAGATGTGTCTGAAAGCTCTCCACCATAATCATGCCACTGCCTCAATATTTGACTTCCTTGAAATTTCTTTTGCAACATTAATTATTCCATTGCCCCTAACCTCAGTTGCAAGCAAATTCTTTGGAGATGAACAAAATGCAGACACACTTTCTGCCAAGCCACCAAACATCATCTAGAGCCCAACAGCCAAGGCAGACCTTAGTCTGAGCAGAAACCTCCCTACCTTGCTCTTTACAAGCTTTCTGGTTTTCTGGGCTCTGACCAGAATCTCCTATACAGGACAAGCTGAGATGCCGAAGCTCTACTTCTTCAACTGGCAGCTCTGAATCTTTCACCGAAGTCTCTGAACATGACAAAATGCAGTCAAACCTTCTGTCAAACCATAACCCACCTCTTCTGGAGTCCAGTAGCCATGATAGCTCTTCTCAGCAGGAACCTCTTGAGCAGTAGGTCTTTACTGTCCTTCTTATCTTTGGAGCTCTAACCAGGAACTCCCATATAAAACAATATAAGATGTTCTAGTTCTATTTCAATAGCCCACATCTCCTAACTCGAACTCTTCCTTTTCCTGTAAGCCAATTCCAAAGGGTCCTGAGCTATAGATGGTGAGGTAATGTCACAGCAAGGACCACAATTTTCTGATACCAAATTTCTGTTAGTTACTTTTCTCTCTTTACTGAGACAAAACACCTGACATCCAGAGTTGAAAGGGAAGGGAGTTATTTGGCTTGCAGTTCACAGAGGTTCCAGTCTACACTTGGCTAGCTCCAATGCAAGATGGCAAATAGGTGGTGTGCACAAGGCAGCAAAGGTAGCAAGAGAGCTTCAGTTCATAGTAGCAAAAGACAGCAAAAGCAGCACAAGGACTCATGGCCCCTGCAGAGTAGCAATGGCAACAAGGGAAAGTCTTCTTAATCCAGACTTTATTTCTTTGTCCATCCTACCATTCTGCTTTCATACCATGGATGTGATCGAACTAGAGGCCCCAAAGCACTATAGTTTAGGGGAGGAAGTGAAGCTTTGGAGAATTAGGAGGCTCCTTGATGCCCTCACCTCTGTTGGATCACATATTTTCCCTCACTGTAATCACCATTCATTTCATCCCCTGTGGCTTACGCAAGCAGACGGGTGGTGCTCATATAAATCCGTGTAAAGCAGAGTGCTGAGCTGAGGGTACCAGTTTTGGTTGGGTAGAATAACATTTAGATAGATGGAGATGGTGATTCCTTACTTTGTCCTCTGTCCTGTCCTAGAAAATCAGGAGTAATAAGTGAATTAACCAGAGTCCAACCTGAACACCTTTCTGCTGTTTATTAGGACCTTCCCAAAGACCCCGCTATAGACTACACATTGTGCCTCTAAATTCACATGCTAACACTATAACCCCCCAATGAATTAGGAGACAAGGTAGTAATTAGCTCACAAGGGCAGAACCATCATGTTGGGATTAGTGCTCTTGCAAGAAGAGTCACCAGACACCTTGATTTATCTCTGCTTTCGACCACTCTGGAACACGGCAAGAAGACACCCTCCCTGCGCATACTAGGATGAGAGTTCTCATCAGGAACTATCCTGGCTGGTATCTTGATCTTGGACTCTTTGGGCTTAGAAATGTAGTAAATAAATTCTTATTAGGCAAGCTGTTCAGTACTTTGCTATGAAATCTTTTTTTTTTTTTTTTTGAGACAAGGTCCTGCTTTGTAGTTCAGAGTGGTGACAAACTCACTATGTAGCCCCAGGCCAGCCTTGAACTCACAACAATCCTTCTGCCTCTGCCTCGAGTGCTAGGACTACAGGCATAAGTCACCACACCTGGCACTGTGGTGTGTGATTACTAGGGATCAAACTTGGGACTTTGAGCTTGCCAGGCAGTTGACAGAACCACTGAGCTAAATTCCATTGAGCCCTGTAATAGAATCCTTATTACTGTACTAAGCCTGTGTAAGATGATCTCAGTTCTTTCCAGCCCTTCTGAGTATAATCTGGTGATGAAGTACTGTTTTGGCACAAACTTAACAAGGACAGAATAGTTTTTTAAAGTTAAAAAAAGCAGACAGCTTGCTGGGTCTAGAAGGAGAAAGACAGATATTTTTTCACCACATGGACACTCATTTGCCCTCTTCTGCTTCCAGGGTTTTTAGTCTCAAACAGAATAAGTAGAAGAATCACCATGGGATTGTTTAAAAACGTCAGTCCCAGGTCTTGTCCCATGCTAAGGGAGGACCTGGAAACATGAATTTTAACAAGTGCCTGTCGGCTGTGAGGTGGGAAATGCTCATGCACACGTGAAGAAAAACAGTGCACTGAGAGGGGACCCAAATTTAGAGATGTGGAACAGTTTAAGTTTCATGGTATCTGGCTTAGGCACTTAACCAAATTCCTCCTTAGAGACAGATTCACTAGTGATCTTTATTATAGTCTAAAAGTAAATAAATTTGTATGACACAGATGTGCCTTCGGGAAATTTGGCTGGAAGGCTTCCAAGAGATCTCCCCAAAGAGCATTTAGCTGGAGAGGTTTTTATTGAGGGGCTGGTGCCAGTTTATGATTCCAGGAAATTCATTCATCATTGTGGAGTCTCAGAGGTACAGGCCCCTTAACCAAGCTCTCAAGTATCTCATTTGTAAACTATTTTAAGGGAGAAATATGATCACTAAGCACATAAGTTGTTGATGTTGGCCAAATCAACTGGCTGCTGATCACGTGATTAGATTTGGCACCAATAGGCTGGTTGGTTGATTCCAGGGCCTCCTGGCTCCAGATCCAGAGAACCTGAGAGGCAGGTGAATCCTATTCCACAGAGAGGATAAGAGGAAGCTCATGCTTGTCCCCAAGGAAACCCAGCTGTCCTTGCAAAGAGCCTGGTACACAGCTGGGGTCTTTGGGATGGCCAACAGAGATAAGGCCAACATCAGGACTTTTGGCCTCTAGTTTTCAAGATCTATGTGTCTCTTATACTTCACAGATAATTTTTAAACAAAATTTTGGGAGTGATTTTTTGGGGGCTCTTATTCTGCCAACTAAAGATATGAAACAACTAAGCTGAGCTAATCTAAGCTGAACTAAAGTAAGTAACTGACCACTGCCAACATCACATCACTTATTTCAATTAGAAAAGAAATAAGAGCATAATCTTGACATGAAAAGGGGAGACTTTTATTTTTTTATTTTTTTAGGGGAGACTTTTAAATGAAAATAACAACCACAAAGCCTTACTACATTAAAAGAGAAATGTATCACTACTCACATGTATACAGATGATGTTCAGAAACCATTTAGGAACTGTGGTAAACTTCCAGCTTTCGGAACAGCTGATTTCAGTTTCGTCTTCTCACTTACCATCATCGTTGTCAGGTCCACTTCTCAGATCGCTGTGAATGGGCCACAGGTCTTGGCAATTTTTGGCGTCTCACTTTGCAGACAGGGTCCTATTTAAAGAACACTCCCTCTACTTTCTGTGTGGACACTTGCGATAGGATTCTTGGAGGGCAACTGAATTTCTAAGGAGGAGGAGTGTGGAGTGGAAAATGGTGACTTTCAGGACTGGAACTTCCTTCAAGCAATCTCCCCCTCCAGGTAGTGAAGCCAAAGAGATCACACCATGTTGACATTGGCTGATGTGATGGTTGATCCTGGTTGCCAGTTTCACTATTTTGAAGGATGTCTGAAAGTTGATGAAGCACATTTCTGGGTGTGTCTGTGAGAATATTTCTGGAGTCAGTTGACATGTATTTCAGTGAATTGTCCTGAATGAGAGCTGCAGTGCTGGCAGGCGGGGCGTCTGGATGGAATACAAACTATAAGAAGGGGGAAGCTTGCATATGCACAAGCTCAGCACTTCTTGATCAGGTGTAGTTCAGGCAGCCATCATTGATACAAACCACAGACTTCAGATTCTTCAGCCTTTGAAGGCTTGCAAACAGAGACTCGTCAGGGTTTCTCAGGCTTTTGGCTTCAGATTTGAGTTGTATCACTGGCATCTTATTCTGAGATTTCTAGCTTAATGGACTAAGCAGCTATCATTCCCCAGCTCTTCAGGCTACAGATGGTGTGGGACTATCTAGCGTCTGTGTAAGCCCATCTAATAGATCCCTACTTATAATTATACAAGTACACACATCCTGTTGATTCTGTTCTTTAGAAAACCCTAATATAGTCAGTAATGTAAAGCAGTGATGGTTACTGGTTATATCTCTGTTGTTAAGTAGAACCAAGGCCAAATAGAGAAAGAAAACAAGTGGGAATCAAGGAGCAGGACATAGGGTTCGCTCACACCTGGAGGCGTGTCATTCTTTCCTCACTAGGGCACATGTACACTCACTTCGGCTGGTCTAGCAGGAGGGTACTACAGATCCAAGGGAGGGTGGGCTGGTGGGAGGCTCTTCTGTTTGGAGACCAGCCAGAGGGAAGGGCATCCTTCTGTCATTTGTGGCTGTTCAGTCACTCCTGCCCATGTTATGGGCCTGATGAGACTCCTTTTGCACAGCCTCCCAGAGGGAAGGCCACTTCTCCCCAGGGGCCATGGCCAAGGAGAACGTAGTCCCCCAAATCTACCTGAAAGACCATCATTCCTGGGCAGGGTGAGGCATTTCTTTTACTCATTTACAGACTACATAAGGACTCTATATCTGAAGGGAACTTCTTCATCCCTGAAATAAATAACAAGATATCTGTAGTGCTCCCATTCAATGCTCTGCTCAAACAAACAAGAAAAATCTTGGCATTAAAGGACATTTACAGTAGCTGAGATCAAGCACATATACTAGAATTTTTCATTAACAAGTTTTTACTGTTTAACTACTTGTTGGCTAATACTTTTCCCAATACAGGAAGTATCAAAATACTTTCACATTTAGTAAATCTGTACCTAAATGCTTCTGCTGCATTCCCAAGGAAGACTAAGCTTACTTGCAGGATGAGACTATCCATGCCCATATTGGCTGGTGCTTTCCTAACTTGTTGCAAAAGAGAGAAATTTATAATAAAGTTTTTCATCATGTTCACTCCTGAAACTTCAGCCTGTAGCAAGAGCCCTATTAAATCTTCTCTCAGACACAGGCATTCATCAGGAACTCCTAGACATACCAGACCCTGAGAGTCAGGCAAAGCTCAGATTTCATGTCCACATAATACGACTGATTGGCTCTGAAGTCTGTGTCATTTTTGAGAGATTGTTGAAATGTCACATTTTTCCACCTTTGGGGAAATAGAGATTTTTGGAAAAAAGAACTACTGAGAAATGTACTGACAAAAACACAGTGTGATCCAGATTTTTCTTTGGGAGTAAAAGGTAAATTTTTTTCACTTATCTTGGTTAATAAGAGATGACCCCTGAGGAGAGATGTTTTTTAGGTAAGAAGGTGGTATTAGATTATAGAGTATAGGCTGATATCTACCAAGGCTACTGTCAGGGTGGGTGTGTTCGGAAAGATCAAGTTCCATGCATGGAATAAAGTTTTTAAGAATAACAGGATCAAGGAACATGTACATGTGCAGTGTGAGGGGTTACATGGTCGTGGTTTGCTCAGCATTTTCTGCTTTCATTACTGTAAGTCTGTCCTCAGGGGAACCTGTCAGTTGTAGGCAGGTTGATCATCTCAGATGTAAGAGTGTGAGAGGCTGGCTTTTCAGTCATTCTCCTTTGGTACCAGGTGACAAGGATGAATGTTCATTTTTAAAGATTCACTCCTTTGAGCAAGGGAATTGCCCGGTATTACAATGCAGATGCCCCTGAGAAAGGTGGCTCATTACATCATCACAGTTGAGGACAGCCTTTGACACAGCTGAGCATTCCAGCCCATTTGAAACAACCGTCTCCTTCCTCAGGGAGGTCAAAGTGAGGAGTACAAGAACAGAGCCCTGCATATTTGTAATAAAAGTAAAAAAGAAGTCTGATGACAGCAAGTGTTGGCCATGGCATGAACAATAGGAATTATTATTTGCTGCAGGTGGGTGTATAAATTGGGAAAACAATTCTTACAGGTGTTACTGTGTAAAGTTGAACATATACAATCCCGTTAATTTTCCTATATGCTTTAGAGGAACACTTGTACTTGGGCTGCTGGAATCATATTCTAGAATGTTCAAAGCAACAGGAAAAAGATAGAAACCCAAATGATGACAAGCAAGACAGTAGGTGAATAAATTATGGAATATTTTCACATGAAATGATGTCCTATAATTAAAACTAAAGGATCATAGTATCCACAAGCATATGGGCTGATCTTTAAAACAAACTCTAAAGAAAAATATTTTTATTTCTATTTTTTTCTCTTTTCAAATAGGAATATATATATATTCATATATATTTTCTTTCTTTACTTTTTTTTTCAGACAGGGTCTCACTTTTATAGTTTAGGCTGGTCCTGAACTCACTATGTAGTCCACGTGAGCCTCAAACTGACAGCAATCCTTCTACCTCTCCTCCCGAGTGCTGGGATTATAGGTATAAGCCACCATGCCTAGTGAGCAAAATATTTTAAAATAAATCATAGAAAATTACATGTAGTGCAACACCTTTTAGGTAAAGGTGATAATCAAGTCAAATTAAAACCTAGTTTAGAGGAGCATTCAAACCACACACAAGAGAGAAGCAGAGAGGGTTTCTGTGACTTAATAATACTCTAGTTGCCCAAGATAGATGGTAAGATTTTAAAAATTATTATTATGCTCCATTACTTACATATATGCTACCTGCACTTATTTGAAAAAATAAAAATACACAATAAAGAAAATAAAAAGGTGTAAATTAATCAATAATCACAATAAATGTAAAGAGAATAAATTAACTGGTTAAAAGGCGGAGTGTTAAGATTGTCTTTAAATATCAACAGCATTAGCAATAAATCTAGCTAAAAGCTCTTTGGAAGAGGTACACATAAAACAAGAACACAGAAGAATTGAAAATGAAAGGACAAAGGTAGACATTCTAAGCTAGCGGTAGCTATTGTATCAGACAGTCATTAAGGTAAGTATTGAGAATGTCTAACATGCCAGTATCCAGGAAAGTCCAGGGAGTCTCTATAAAATCCTTATAAAACTATAACTCAGTTGTATCTATATAACTTAGCTTCACTGTGTAAAGCAGGACATCATATAATTGCTAGGAGAAACTGATAAATTTACAGCTACAGTAGAAGGTTTCATCATGGCAGGTGCATGTATGTGCTTGGATCTGTCAGAGCTATTTCTTCCCTCTTAATTTCCACATGTTTTTAAAAGGCTGGTTTCTTCCTTTTGTTAGATCATGGTTTTTCATGCTGAAAAAAAGGATTGCACCAGATGGGTGAGGGATCTATGAGCTACTAACCCTTCCAAGCCAGGAAGTGACTGGAAAAGACCTTGGTTCATGATGGATGCTCTGAGCCCAGTGGCAGCTGGTGTTTCTCCTTGACGTCACTGGAGTCCATCACCTAACAACGTCACCTCCACAGCTCCCCCTTCCTGTCTCATACAGCTTTCCACGTGCAGAAGCTCATGCATGTCTCTGTCGGCTGAAAAGCTGGTGGAGAGGAAGCACAGCCACAGACTGTCCTTCTGGGAGCTGTATATCTAGTTTACCTCCTCAAGTCAATTGGGAGGTGACAGTGTGAAGTTTGCCAAGGTTGACACCACTGGGAAGCTGGCATTAATATAGGACACAAGTCTCTGGGAGCAGGGACAAGGCCAACTGTGAAAACTGAAAATAAAGCTTTCCCAAGTAGCATTTCCACTAACAGGCCTATGTAGGCAGAGATCATGTGGTAATCTAAGCCTGAGACCAGCAGTCAGCTACCTGGAGAAGATTTTCTGCCTTGACAATCGCTAATGTAACCTGGAGGAAACTGCCACTTTCTTTTTCATCTTCCCTCCCTATCTGAGTGGGTTCTGCATTGCGAGGTCTTCCCAGCTCTGTAACGACCAAAAACACTAAGTCCTGGTGAGATAACTGTTTTGTTAACTGATTTTTAAAAGTACCTTATGAAGAGGGATGTTAACTAATACCAAGGGCTTACAAGGTTTCCACATGCTTTATCAATTGCTATGACAAGACACTACATGATATAGTTACTTTTCTAGGTTTCACCTCTAAATGTCTCTGCGTTTGGAATCCAGCCCTTGGTATATGAGCATTTGGGGGACACTTTGTAATTAAACTGCAATACTCTCAAAATCTCAGTTTGTCTCTCTGTAGAAATAACATTGTAATACAACCATAGGAGGTTGTAAGCATCCAATGTTTTTATTCATTTAAAGTGCCCACCATAGGCTATCATGGCTTTTCTCACATTAGCCCACTTTAATCTTGTTTTTTCCTCTTTGATTTAGCCCAAACTCACACGCAAAGCCAGTTTCTTCCTAAACTTCACTTTTATTTTTTCAAATAAACTTTGCCATTGGTTTTTGCTGATTTTGTTCAATTGTTTGTTTGAGACAAGAGGAATCTGGGATCTAACTTCAGATGGAGAGGTTGAGCAGCCTAGAACCTGGCAACATTTTCTGGCAAGCAGCTTTAAGGAGCTGCCTGGGAACATTTCAGTGTCGCCAGTCAGGAGCTCGATAGAGTTATCAGAGTTATCAGAGTCTGATAACATGTTGGTGAGAACAAGCAGGAGTAAAGCTCAGTACTGGAGGCCCAGGGGAAGCTCATGCCAGACACAGTTTTTGTTTCTCTCTACAAGGCTTTTTTCTTCCCTCTTTCATTCAATTACTTTCTTCTCTTAAGCCAGGAATTAGGAACTCTTTTTAAGGAAGGGGCTTCTTGGCCCGGTCATCAGTGTAGAGGAAAGGAATACAGGCTTTTATTTTTCATCCTAGCTTCTTGCACTTGCTCTGTGGGTCCTTAAAGTCCATGGCTTTGCTACTCTTTTTGGGAATAAACTTCTCTTTACCTAGGCCAGTTTTGTAAATGGCTTTCTTTTCTCCATGTGTGTTACTTTTTTTTTTTTCTTAAATTCACTTGGTCTATACTTACCCCAATTTTGTGAATGGTTTTTTATTCATAATTTGTGTTTTGGTATGATGCTAGCATTAAGGGGGTCTTAGCTCGGATGCTTCTCTCTTGGCTTATGCAATGCTAGAATTAAGGATAATATTCTAGAATTAAGGATAATATGCTAGGATTAATGCCACCTCATCTGGGTGATGGATAGCATAAAAAAAACAGTATTTAAATTTGCATGGAATCATGCAGCTAAACATAAGTTTGTAGCTAACTACCTAACCTTATAAGCTAAGGCTCTGATTCTCTGATTTTGGAGAACAAGAGGGGGAAACTTAATTTTTTAAAACATTATTTTAATCAGCATGGTGGCTTTTTGCCACATGGAAGGAAGAAATTTCATCTGCTGAAAAGGAAATGCTCAGGGCTTTTGCTAGGATAAGAGAGTGGCTGGGAAGGCCTGCTGAAGTCGGTTTTAGCTGACTGGCTTCCTCCTTGCTTTAAATCTCACCCAGGGTATATAGTCTCCTTCCTTGTGTAGGTGCAGATAATTTAAAACCTTATGCTTGATGGCTTGACAGAGCAAACAGCATTTAAAATTTAATGAAATAGACTGAGTATATGAAAGCAGGGCTATCTGCATTCTTAACCTTTTACTGTCAGAGTAAGTATAAGAGGTAGGTTTCCCAATTGGCTCCATTCTGCTTAAGTAAAGTCACTGAGGGTCTACTTCCTTGCTAAGAAGTAATTAACTACCAACCTTGGGAGAAGTTCTCAAATTCTGGCTAAAGCCAAAACAAATTTTACTTGTTGGGAATGCACCAGGTCTCCATGACCAAATCAGCCAACAAGTGCATTCTCTGCATGGTGTAATGGTATAATTTTCCTGGTAGAGAAAATTCTGCTATGCCAGTAATTATATGACTAAAATATCCCTGCCAATTCCCTAATCCAAAGCAGGACCCAATCAAGACAGAAGCATGTAAAGGCCCCCAGCCTCTCATTGATAAGTTTCTCAAAAATGGCCTTCTAAATCCTCATCGTTTCCCTTGTAATACTGTCATTTACATTGTAGTAAAGCCCAAAGCCCTCAGGAGAATATCAGGTGGTATAAAACCTCCACCTCATTAACAAGGCTGTCATTCCAATCTACCTTCTAGTGTCAGATCCATACATGACTCTCTTCCAAATTCCAGGGGACACTAATTGGTTTTCAGTCTTAGATTTAAATGATGCATTTTTCTTCCACCCACCTACATCTAGACTTCCAATTTCTGTTTGCTTTTGAATGTGGAAAATCTCATTTGGAGAGAAAAGCAGCAATATACTCAGAAAGTTCTCCCACAGGGATTTAGAGATAGTTATCACCTTGTGCGTGGGCACTAGAGAAAGACTTGAGGAACTTAAACCTTAAACAGGGAGCCACCCTATCATATGTAGATGATATTATAATTTGTAGACCAACTGAAATATTATCTATCACATTGAACATGTTATCAATTTTTTTATCCAAGAAGGGCTATAAAGTCTACAGAGAAAATGCTCAGATATCTCTATAAAATATTCTCACACTAGGGGAATGACAGCTGTTTAGGGATTCAATCCAAGCTATCTGTGATCTTGGGTCTCTTACCACCAAACAGTAGCTTTGCTCCTTGCTGTGGATGGCTGGCTTTTGTAGGATCTGGACTAATGACAGAACCTTTATGTGAAGCTGTCAAAGGCTCTGAGTATATAGAATAGGTAAAAGTGACTGATGCCTTTAAGGAAATAAACCATTTCAATACTCAGGCTCCAGTAGTGGGAATACTTGGCTTAAGAAAACTTTTCTTAATGCCGGGCATGGTGGCTCACTCTTATATTCCCAGAACTCGGGAGGCAGAGACAGGGAGATTTCTGTAAGTTCAAGGATAGTCTGGGCTACACAGTGAGCTCAGGACTAGCCTGAACTACAAAGTGAGACCTTGTATCAAACAAAACAAAACAAAACAAAAAACCAGAGAAAAAAAGAAAAGAAAACTTTTCTTTCTCTGTGTATCAAAAAAAGAGAGGAAGTACTTTGGGGGATCTTGATCCAGTGGGTAGGATATGAACCCTGCCTAGGGGAATACTTTTCAAAAAAGAGATGGTGTGGCTGCTGGATGGTCACCCTGCCTGAAATAAGTAGAAGTCTTAGCAATACCAAGCAAAGAAGGTACAAAGATAACAGTGGGACAGAGACTAGAAGTCCTGACTTCCAATCAAGTCAAGGATGTTCTGGAGACAAAAGATTACTTGTAGTTAATGAGAGTACCTCATTAAATATCAGACCATACTATTTCATTCTTCAAGTTATTATAAAAACATTCACTACTGATTCTTTGGTGGCTACAGGGCCAGAATTTAGCCACTCTTGTGAACAGGTCATCTATTTAACCCATGCAAATAGGCAGAACGTCAGTGACCTGCCTCTCCAAGATCCTGAAGAAGTGTAATTCAGTGATGGAAG
>PVIR01030587.1:0-20134 GCA_004026965.1 Petromus typicus | reverse complement strand
GTGCAGAATCTTTTTTAAAGAATGAGGTCCCATTTGTTGATTTCCTCAGCCAATTCCTGCGCTATAGAAGTTTTGTTCATGAAGTCTTTCCTTAAGCCAGTGTAGAGAGTTTTACCTAACCTGTTTTGCAGTAGGTTTAGAGTGTCTGTTTTAATATTTAGGTCTCTTATCCACTTTGATTTTAGCTTGGTACACGGTGAAAAAGTTAGATCTAGTTTTAGTCTTTGGCAAGTTAAAGCCCAGTTTTTCCAGCACCATTTGTTAAAGAGGCTATCTTTCCTCCATTGAGGATTTTTGGCTCCTTTGTCAAAGATGAGGTGGCTCAGTGTATCTGGAGTAGTTTCTGGATCTTCTAGTCTACTCCATTGTTCCTCGGGTCTGTTACTTTGCCAGTACCACGCAGTTTTTATCACGGTGGCTTTATAGTATAGTTTTAGGTTCAGAGCTGTAATACCCCCCACCATGTCCCTGTTGCTTAGAATTGCTTTGGCTATTCTAGGTCTTTTGTGGTTCCAGATGAAAGTTTGGATTTTTTTCTCTAGATCTGTGAAATATGCTGTTGGGATTTGAATTGGGATTGCGTTGAATGTGTAGAGTAGTTTTGGGAGTATAGCCATTTTGACAATATTGGTTCTTCCTACCCAGGAGCAAGGTATGTCTTTCCATTTTTGGATATCATCTTCTATCTCCTTTTTCAGAGAGCTATAGTTTTCAGAGTAGAGGTCTTTCACCTCCTTTGTTAGATTGATTCCTAGGTATTTTATTTTTTTGGTGCTATTGTGAAAGGGACTGACTCTCCAATTTCTATCTCAGTGGGTCTACTGTTTGTGAATACGAAGGCTATTGATTTTTGAACGTTGACCTTGTAATCAGCTACATGGCTAAAGTGGGCGACTAGGTCTAGCAGTTTTTTAATTGAGTTTTTAGGATCCTCTAGATAGAGTATCATGTCATCAGCAAATAATGACAATTTAACTTCTTCTTTTCCAATCTTTATTCCTTTTATTTCTTTCTCTTGCCTAATTGCTATGGCTAATATTTATAGAACTATATAGAACAGAAGTGGTGAGAGAGGACATCCTTGTCGTGTTCCTGATCATAGTGTGAAAGGTTTCAGTATTTGACCATTTAGTATGATACTGGCTGAAGGTTTCTCATAGATAGCTTTTTAGTTTGAGATACAGACCATCTATTCCAATCTTCTGCAGAGTTTTGAACATAAATGGGTGTTGTACTTTGTCAAACGCTTTTTCTGCATCAATTGAGATGACCATATGATTTTTGTCCTTAAGTCTGTTAATATAGTGTATAACATTGATTGTTTTGCGTATGTTGAACCATCCTTGCATCCCTGGGATGAATCCCACTTGGTCAGGGTGTATAATCTTTTTGATAATTCTCTGTATTCTGTTCGCCAGGATCTTATTGAGGATTTTTGCACTGATGTTCATTAGGGATATTGGCCTGTAGTTCTCTTTTTGGGTTGGGTCTTTCTGTGCTTTTGGAATCAGGGTAATGTTTGCTTCCAGGAATGAATTTGGGAGTACTGCTTCCCTTTCAATTTCATTGAAGAGTTTCAGAAGTAGAGGCACTATCTCTTCTTTAAAAGTTTTATAGAATTCAGCAGTAAAGCCATCAGGTCCAGGGCTTTTCTTTGTTGGTAAGTTTTTAATTACATTTTCAATTTTCCAGATTGATATTGGGGTATTTAACATTTCTATATCTTCTTTATTCAGCTTTGGGAGTTCATATGTGTCTAGAAATCTATCCATTTCTTCTACACTTTCAATTTTATTGAAGTATAAATTTTCAAAGTAGGTGTTTGTTAGCCTCTGGACTTCCTCTGGGTCGGTAGTAATTTCTCTGTTCTCTTTCCTAATAGCATAGATATGAATTTTTTCCTACCTTTGTTTAATGAGGTTGGATAAGGGCCTATCAATTTTGTTTATCCTCTCAAAGAACCAACTTTTTGATTCATTGATTTTTTGAACTATTCTCTTGGTTTCTATTGCACTAATTTCTGCCTCAATCCTTATATTTTCTTGCCTATTGCGAGCTTTGGGTTTGTTTAGCTCCTCTTTTTCTAGTCGCTTGAGGTTTAGCATTAAATTGTTTATTTGAGCTTGCTCCATTTTCTGGATGTAGGCTTTCACTGCTATGAATTTTCCTCATAGAACTGCTTTCATTGTGTCCTATAAATCTCTATATGTTGTCCTGGAGTTACCATTTAGTTGTAAGAACTGCTCTATTTCTTCTCTAATTTCTTCTGTGACCCATTGGTTGGTCAGCAGAGTGTTGTTCAGTTTCCATGTGTTTGTGAAGATCCTGAGCTTTTCTTTGCTATTCAGCTCCAATTTCAGGGCACTATGGTCTAACAGCATACAAAGGATAACTTCAATCCCTTTATATTTGCTTAAACCTGTTCTATGAATGAGCACATAGTCTATTTTAGAGAATGATCCATGAGAAACTGAGAAGAATGTATATTCTGACTTTGTGGGGTGAAATACTCTGTAGGCATCTATTAAATCCATTTGCTGAAGAGTCTGGTTGAGCTCCAGGATTTCCTTAGTGACTTTTTGTCCAGTCCATCTGTCTCTTTGTGACAGTAGGGTATTGAGGTCCCCTACTATTATTGTATTGGAGTTTATCTGGCTTTTCAAGTCCGTTAATATTTGTTTTATATAGTTGGGTGCATTAGAATTTGGAGCATAGATATTTAAGATTGTGATTTCTGTCTCTTGGATTTTTCCCTGAACTAAAAGATAGTGTCCATCTTTGTCTGTCTTTATCAGTTTTGGCTTGAAGTTTATTTTGTCTGCAAATAAAATGGCCACTCCTGCTTTCTTGCTGTTTCCTGTCACACGGAGTATTGTTTTCCATCCCTTTACTTTTAGTCCATGGGTTTCTTTCTGAATTAGGTGTGTTTCTTGTATGCAGCAGATTGTAGGATCTTGCTTTTTGATCCACTCTGCCAGTCTGTATCTCTTAATTGGCGCATTGAGTCCATTGACATTAATCGTTATGACTGATATATGTAAATTTAGTGCTGCCATTTTTTCCTGTTCTTGGCTGTGTTATTGTACTTCTGCCCTTTCTCCATCAGTTTCTTATTTGTTCCCATGGGTTGACGCGGTTAGTTCTCATGGATTTGTAACTTTCCTTATTTTTCTCCAAGATATTCTTTAAAATGTTTTGTAGCACAGGTTTCATATTTGTGAAGTTTTTCAGGTGTTCTTTGTCATGAAAGTATCTTATTTCCCCATCAATTTTGAAGGATAGTTTGGCAGGATACATTAGTCTGGGTTGGAAGTTTTTTTCCTTTAGGGCTTGGAAGACTTCACTCCAGGTTCTTCTTGCATTGAGTGTTTGAGTTGAGAAGTCCACTGTGATCCTGACAGGCTTCCCTTGGAATGTAACTGTTTTCTTTTCTCTGGCTGCTTTCAGTATTTCATTCTTTTTTTTTGATATCTGGGACATTTATAATTATATGCCTAGGTGTAGATTTTTTCATGTCATGGGCATGTGGTGTTCTTTATGCTTCATATATTTTTATGTCCAATTGTTTACCTTTTTCTGTGAAGTTTTCTGCCACTATCTCTGTGAATAGCTTTTTGATGTCTTTAGCATTGTCTCCTGCTTCCTCAGTGACTCCAATCAATCTTATGTTATTCTTCTTTGAATCATCTAAGAGCTGTTGGATTGACTTTTCATTATCACTTGCTTTTTTCCATAGATTATGCCTTTCCAGTTCATTGGTTGAGATCCTGTCTTCTTGGTCTGAAATTTGGTCTTCTGCCAAATTCATTCTATTGCACAAACTTTCATTTTCTTTCTTAATTTCCTGGACTTTTGCTTGTAGGTGTTTAAAAGGCTCCATTGCTTTTGCTATCTTGGATTCTATCAACTCCATGATTTCCTCTTTAGCTTTATTAATCATAATGTTGACAGTGTCCCATATCTCTGCTTTCATCTCAGAGATCAGTTCTGATTTCCATTTTACTAGATTTGCTTTGGTTACCATTTCTGAGGACCCTGGAGACTGGACTTCATACTTCTCTATTTCCCATCCCTCTGTGTTACCTGGAGGTGAGGATCTTTGTATCTGAGACTTTGAGTGTTTCCTCATGTCTGACCTGCCCTGTTTTCTGGCGCTGTTTGTTGCAAGTTACTTTCCTCCTGATAGTTAGGAACCTTAAAATAGCAGTGTTTCCTGGGTTGTTTTTTGCAGTCTGTATTGGGACCTAAAGAAAAACCCCCAGTTCTGGCACACCATGTGAGGAACTCAATCAATACAGTCAGAACACCTTCTCCCATCTGATTTAGAGGCAGGAAGGCTCTGGCTCCTGAAATGCTACAATGGCGCTGCCTGAGGTTCCAATGGGCCTGCCTGCTCACCAGTACAGAGTCTCTGGGCTCACTTGTGTAGTCGGCCTGGAGGCCAGTAGGCTATAGGACCAGTGCAGCTGCAATGGTAGGGGCTGATGTTCCAACAGGCCCACCTACTCACCAATACAAGGTGACTGGATGTGCCTCTGCAGTTGCTGTGGAGAAAGTCAGACTCTGACCTGCTAACCTCAGTCCCTGGGTGCTCTTCTGGCGTGGGCGTGGAGGCCAGTAAGCTCCAACCCAGGCACAGATTTGATGGCACAGTCACTGTTTTCTGAGCCACCCGCTGCTAACCTCAGTCCCTGGGCGCTCTTCTGGCGTGGGCCTGGAGGCCAGTAAACTCTAACCCCGGCGCAGATTCAGTGACGCAGATTCAGTGACGCAGCTTCAGTGGCGCATTCGCCGTTTCCCTAGCTGCCCACTGCTAAACTCAGTCCCTTAGCGCTCTTCTGGCGTGGGCTTGGAGGCCAGTAAGCTCTAACCCTGGCGCAGATTTGGTGACGCAGATTCGGTGACGCAGATTCGGTGGTGCATTCGCCATTTCCTGAGTTGCCCGCTGCTAAACTAAGTCCCTGGGCACTCCTCCGGCGTGGGCTTGGAGGCCAGTAAGCTCTAACCCCAGCGCAGATTCGGTGACACAGATTTGATGCTGCAGTCGCTGTTTCCCGAGCCGCCCGCTGCTAAACTCAGTCCCTGGGTGCTCTTCCAGCGTGGGCCTGGAGGCCAGTAAGCTCCAATGCCGGTGCAGATTTGTTGGCACAGTCACCGTTTCCTGAGCCGCCCACTGCCAAGGTCAGTCCCTGGATGCTCCTCTGGCTTGGGCCTGGAGGCCAGTAAGTCTTGATTCTTATTCTGTACTAATTGATCTGTATGTGTATTTTTTGTGCCACTGTCTCCCTTTTAATTACTCTGACTTTAGAGTAAATCTGAAGGAAAAATAAGATAAGTAAGCATGCCAAATTTGTTCTCTTAAAACATGTTTCTATGTTTGAATGATTTTGAATATTATATAAAATATAATCAATTTAAAATTTTCTATAAAAAAGTTCTATTAGAATTTTTATTGTCATTATGTTAAACTTAGAGGTAAAGTTGGAGAGAGATGCCTTAACTGTATTAGGTCTTCCAATCCAAGAACGTAATATCTCTCTCCATTTTTACCAGGAAGGACATCTGGTGCTGTTTGTTTGTTTAAAGAAGTTTAAACAATTTTTTAATCTCTTTAATAGATACAATCATGTATTTCTTTTTGTTTATGCTTTGCTCATTTTAAAAAAAATATATTTTAATTTGTCAATTTTTGGTGTACAATCTTATACTTTTAAAAAATATCTATTGTATGTGCTTATAACTTAATTCTTATTCCTTATATTGGTAATTTGTGTCCTCTTACATCACAATTTCTACATGAGTGTTTAGAATTTGCGGTGTTATATCAAAAAACAAGCTTTTGGTTTTGTTAATTCTATTTATTTTTTACATTCTGTTTTATTGAGTTTTCCACTTTCTTTCTATTCTTCTACCTACTTTGAGTTGATCTTGCTCCCCTCAATCACTTGTCATAAGACTTTTTTCTAATAAAAATTTTTTCTTTTCTTTTCTTTTTTTCTTTTTGAGACAGGGTCTTGCTTTGTAGTTCAGGCTGGCTCTGAGCTCAGCCTCCAGCTCACATCACAGCAATCCTCCTGCCTCTGCCTCCCGAGTGCTGGGATTATAGGTGTGAGCCACTACGCCCGGCACGGTGGTATGTGGTACTGATTGCTGCTGGGGTGAGTCTTCAAGCCCAGTATTGTTATGTGGTTACTGGGGATCAAACCTGGGCCCTTGTGCTTGCAAGACAGGTGCCAGAACCACTGAGCTAACTTCTCCGGCCCCTAATACAAATATTTTAAATCACAAATTTCTTTCTAAACACTGTCTTAGTTGTGTTCCACAAATATGTCTACATTTTGTTTTTATTATTTCCAAATGCTTTCTAATTATTTTGTAATTTCTCATTTTATGCATGGATTATTGAAAACTCTTATTCAACTTTTAAATATTTGTAATTATCCTAGCTAGATTATTGTTTTTGATTTCTAATTAAATTTTTAGTGCTCACAGAATATATATAACTTCAATCATTTGGAATTTTTGAAACTTGCATTGTGGTCTAGCATATAATCTACATTGATGGGTACACTGTATTCACTTGAAATTAAGCTTATTCTGTAATGGTTGAAGATTATTGCACATGAGGAAAAGGTGAATAATATTATATTCAGCTTTTTTATTCTATGTAGTTATTTACTTTTGTCTAAATTTTCTGTAATTTTCTGGAAAGAAGGTATTAAACTTTATATAATCAATTCTTTCCCTTTAATATTGTCAACTTTTAATTTGTGGATTTTAATGTTGTTATGGGGCATATACACATTTATGATTGGCATGCTTTCCTGCGGAATTAGTTCTGTTATTATAAAGTTTCTCCATTCCTTTTAGTAACACCTTTGAGATCTGTTTTACCAAATATTGTAGTAGCTGTCCCAGCTTTATGATCTGTCTTTACGTGCTATATCTGTCTACTTACTTTCAACTTTTTGATTCATGTGGAAGGTGTATGTTTTGTTCACAGTAATTAACTGAGCCTTGATATTAAAAATTATTCTGAAACTCTGCAGCTTTAAACTGGAATATTTAATTATTAACTTTTAATATATGATTATAGATATTGCTGAATTAAAGTTACTATTTTATGTTTTATATTGTTGAGACAGGGTCTCAGTTTTTTGTAGTTCACGCTGGCCCTGAACTCAGCCTCGAATTCACAGAAATCCTCCTGCCTCTGCCTCCTGAGTGCTGGGATTATGAGCATGAGCCACCATGCTCTGCACTGTGGGATGTGGTGCTGATTGCTGCTGGGCACGAGTCTCTACACCCAGCATTGTTTTATGTGGTTACTGGAGATTGAACCCAGGACCTTGTGCTTGTAAGGCAATGCTGGAGCCACTGAGCTAAATCCTGGGCCTTACTATTTTATTCTTTATGTGTTTTTAACCTCTAATTTTTCTCTTATTCTGCCTTCTTTTGTGCTATTTCAATTTCTATTCCAATTTGAAGTGATATTCTTATTCATTTCAAAAAGTTACCTTCAAGAATTTTAAGCTTTCATGATTTATCTAGGCTAATATAATAAAAACTAGAAATATTATAATGTACAGATTTGCTACTCTCCTACCATCCTTTAAATTACAGTTATCATAAATATTACATAGAAGTACATAATAAACTGTGTAAGACAGTGCTAGACTTTTTGCTGTGAATAACAATTTGTATTCCAATGAAAAATATTTTATATTTTCCCATGTATTTACCAATTACATATGATGATTTTCATTCATTCTCAAATCCCTGATTCCCTCTGGTGTCATTTTCCTCAAAGCAAGTACTTTTAGTAGAGTTCTAGTGATGATAAATTCTGAATTTTTTGTTGTCTAAAAATGTCTTTCTTGGGCTGGAGATTTAGCTCAGTGGTTCTGGCATCTGCCTGGCAAGCATAAGGTCCCAAGTTTGATCCTTGGTTAACCACATACCACAATGCCGGCATGGTGGCTCACAACTGTATTCTTGTCACTTGGGCGGCAGAGGCAGGAGGATTGCTGTGAATTCAAACTGGCCTGGACTACATAGTGAGTTCAGAGCCAGCCTGAACTACAAAGCAAGACCCTGTCTCAAAAACAAAACAAAACAAAACAAACAATTAAAAAAACCTTTCATTTTATTGGTGAAGGATATTTTGCTGGATTTAGAATTCTGGGTTGGAAGCAATTTTCCTTTTAATATTTTAAAGATATAGTGTCTGAGCAAGTATAGTTTCTGGTAAAATATTTGTGACAATTTTATCATTGTTGTGCTACATGCCATGTGATGCTCTCTCTAAATGGCTTTCAATCTTTTTCCTTTACTTTGTTGGTTACCAAATCGACTATAATATACCTCAGCATGAATTTCTTTACATTTATTCTCCTTGAACTTGTTTTTTGAGAGAGGTTCTCGCTTTTGTAGTTCCGGCTGGCCCTGAGCTCACTATGTAGGGATTATAGGCCTGAGCCACCATGCCCAGCATTGTGTTGTATGGTACTGATTGCTGATGAATGTGAGTCACCACACCCAGTGTGTGGTATGGGGTTAGGAGGGATCAAACTTGGGGACCTTGTGCTTGCAAGGTAAAACCACTGAACTAAATCTACAGTCTCTGGAACTTTTTTTTTTGAGCGTTTTGAATTTGTACATTTATATTTTTCAATCATTTGGAATTTGGAAGCTATTTTTCATTATAAGTTTTTAATACCTTATTCTCTTTCTAGGTGAAACATTTTGAAATTCACAGGTCTTTGAGGTTTCTTCAATTTTTGCTAAGTCCGACCTCCATCTTTTCTGTTTGAATTAGCTGACTTTTATTAACCTTTCTTCAAATTCAGTATTTCTTTTTTTTTTTTTTTTAAGGTTTTTTTGAGACAGGGTCTCACTTTGTGGTTCAGGCTGGCCCTGAGCCCAGCCTCAAACTCACATCACAGCAATCCTCCTGCCTCTGCCTCCCAAGTGCTGGGATTACAGGCATGAGCTAAATTCAGTATTTCTTTTTATCTTCATTTTGTTATAGGTTAATCTATTGATTTAAAAAAATTCAAGTGTGTTATTTATCAGCACTCTTTTTTTTTTTTTCTTTTGTAGTACTAGGGATTAAATCCAGGGTCCTTGCAGTGAGCTACACCCCCATAACTCTTACTTTTTGTTTTGGGGCAGGATCTTGCTAAATTATTAAATTTCCCCAGCTGGACTTAAACTTGCCATTCTCCAGCATTAGCTTCCCATAGTGCTGGCATTACAGGCCTCTGCTCACACCTGGACAGTGCTAATTTCTTTCTGTTTTGTTTTGTTTTGTTTTTTTGAGACAGGTTCTCGCTTTGTAGTTCAGGCTGGCCCTGAGCTCAGCCTCAAACTCACATCATAGCAATCCTCCTGCCTCTGCCTCCCGAGGGCTGGGTTTACAGGTGTGAGCCACCACGCCTGGCTCTGTGGTATGTGGTACTGATTGCTGCTGGGTGTTAGTCTCTATGCCCAGTACTGTATGTGGTTGACAGGGAATTGAACCCGGGCCCTTGCACTTGCAAGACAGGTGCCGGAACCACTGAGCTAACTGCCCAGCCCCAGTGCTAATTTCTTTTTTTTTTTTTTTTTTTTTTTTTTAGGTTTTTTGAGACAGGGTCTCGCTTTTGTGGTTCAGGCTGGCCCCAAGCTCAGCCTCAAACTCACATCACAATCCTCCTGCCTCTGCCTCCCGATTGCTGGGATTACAGGCGTGAGCCACCACGCCCGCAGTGCTAATTTCTTAAGTAGTTTCTATTTTGTATTTTGTCTCTACTGATTTCATATCTTTTTACTCATTATGGGCATATTTTCACTGATATTATTAAACTTACTTTTATAATTGCTATTCAAAACTCTTTTCTTGAAAATTTCAATCCATAGGCTATATTTAGGTTAGTACCTGGTATTTGCATTCTGTCTTATGATTGGCCCATAGTTTTGGCTCTTGATATGTTTAACAACTGTACACTGTATTGTTGTACAATTGTGTACTGTAAACTGTGAGTGCCATATTGTTAATATTCTGACTTTTGTTATATTGTTCTAAAGACTGTTGATGTTTTATTTTATCAGCTAATTAATTTAATTTGGCTTAACCTAAAAGCGCAGTGCTTTTGACATATGGAAGTTCAGAACTGAGTTTAGATTTAATTATTAAATATAAACTGTCTTCCACTTAGTTCTCTCATATAAAATTCAGGAGAAAGTCAAAGGCTTGTGCCGAGTTTAAGAATTGAATGTAATGTTTTTTCCTGGCTTTCTTGTCTTCTGACTTTCTGATTGGGTAGTGTTCCTGGGATTTTTCTGTGGTTCATCCAGCTAGAGAAGTGGTAGACTTTTTTCTTGGAATTTTAGACCTGTTACTAGGGCCATAATTCTGGTAGCCTTCAGTGAAGATTTGCAGAAATTCATGTTTCTTCTGGCTACAAAATTGGCCTACTTCCTTCATTGTCCAGAGACTTCAAGTATTCACATTTTTCTTCATCAATCTGCATTTCATTTGAACTAGCTTAGTTAGATTTCTTTTTTCCTGTAAACTAATAACAGAAGCCATTCATTGGGAGCCTTAGGTTACCATAGATTTCACAGAATGGTACAGTGGCAAAGGTACAGGTTTGGGAAGCAGACAAATATTTGAGCTATATTATTTGAGTAAGTCTTTGGATTATTTTGCAAATCACTTGAAAACAGTAACTTAGTACTAAGAATATTTATTATCTCATATGGATTTGCAGGTCAAAAATTAAAGAGCTACTTGAGAGTTCTGTCTCAGAATCTCTTATAGGTTGTCATCAAGTTGTCAGAAAGATTACAGTGTTAAATACTTGACCACGGCTATTTTGTAAACTAATTCAATATTGTTAGGAAGCTATAGCAGGGGGCTTCATATCTTTGACACATGGAGTTCTCAACAGGGCTGTTTACAACATGATTCTCTGTGGACACACACACACACACACACACACACACACACACACACACACACAGAGGAGAGAGAGAGAGAGATAACATTTAGTTCACATAAATGAGTCACTTTTCTTTTACTATCTTTAATAACTGACATTGAGTTGCTTGGAATCCAAACTGAGAAATGGTTGGATTGCTTCCTGTGACTTTCAAAACTCATAGTCACGTTGAAGCTATTGAGATGTCTCAGCACCATTACCTACATCTTTAACCTGAGGTAGTTTTGCAGTTCTAATATAAATTTATAGATATGAAAGAGTCTTAAGCATTGTGCTTTAATTTAATGTTATCTTAATAGTCCATTTCAAGCAGTTTGGAAAACTTCTGGGCACAAAAGCTGGATAGGCTAAGAAGGGAGCAGCTAGGCTGATTCTGGTGCATCTTGAAGTGAACAGATGCTCCTTTTTCTTTCTGTCTCTCCCTGAGTAATTCCCCCAGTACTTCCTCAGAATAGCTTGTTTCTTAACCTTTTTCTCACACTGGAGTCAACACATTTCCATTTGTTCTGCTCTTATTCAGAAGGAGGAAGAGTTGAGATCAATACTCAGCCCCTGTGAGGTGGTTGTCCTCATAGCCGAGGTGGTTTCCTGACTGCTCTTGGGAGTTCTGTGATTCCTTAGCTCATTCTGTTAAAGTTTTCAGCATTAGTACTGGGGAGAGGGACAAATAGGGGTGGATATACATATTTGGATGATAGCAGAGAAATTTCCTGTACAGAGTCAAATGTTAAAAGCTATGTGGCTGATTAAATGCTGATTTCCCAGATTAATAGCTATATGTGGCATGAGTAGTATGACCAATGAATGAGTGTCAATTGAATTTTTCAAAACTTGATATTGGCCTTGGGTCATTTGGAACCAACTACACTAAATGTCTTTGGGTATGTATATGTCCAGGTATGTGTAGTCAGTGTCCTGGATCAGAATATCTTCGAATGGACTGACAAAGTTTTGTCTGAATACTTTAAACATTCTCATCTCCACTGATTTCTTTCTTTTTGGGGTATGTTATTACTTTATTTCATTTTGTTATAAAAGAGCATCCTATGGAGAGACCTATTTAATTCTTTAAAAAAATCTTTATTGGTACATTATGAATACACATCATCACTGCATTCAACATTGAGAGTTTGTACCAGAATATGATATGACTTGATTCTCATTTTTTCCTCTTTCCCTCTGCCTTGCAACCCCCCACCCCCTGTATGCATAATCTTTGTTTCTTTTTTTCTTTATTATTGCCACATTCATCTTCCCCTCATTATTTACCCCCATACTTTCTTCCCTTCCTATTTAATTCTTACACATTAGCAAGAATGAATATACAGATAAGCACTTGACATCAATGAAAAATCCACAATAGCTCAAAAAAATTTAGGAAAATATTAAATTAAAAAACTAAGACTGTATTAGTCACTTTCCTGTCATTGGAACAAAGTACCTGCCAATCACAACTTAAAGGAAAAACTTATTTTTCCTCATAGATTCAGTGGATTCAATCCATGCTTAGTTTGGTTCCAAGGCACAAATATTATGGTAGAAAGGCCTGGTAGAGTAAAGTTACTTACATCACAACATCCAGGAGCTGTGAAAGAAGGAAGGTGCTGGGGACAAGAATATAACCTTCAAGGTCTGTCTCCAGCAGCTGGGTTCTTCCCACAAGGCCATACCTCTGAATATGTAAAACCATAGAGAAACATTTTACATCTAAACCATAATTTTTGGAACCCTGGCTTCCAAAAGGCTCATGTCATTTCATTATGTAAAGTGCATTTATTCCATCTATAACAGCTGCAAAAGTTTTAACAGTTCCATCATTGCTGAAAAGTCTAAGTCCAACGTCTCCCCTGAGACTCAGGCACACTCTTAGCTATATAAAATTTAAAAAGAGAGTTAATATTTCCAATATACAATGACACATAGAAAAATTCACATTTGCAAAGAGAATGATAAGGGGATACAAAGAAATTGGACCAAAGCAAGACCAAACTTTGAATTCTGTAGCCCCAAGTCCAGTATCAAGTCCAGGGCAAGTTTTGGTAAGATATGAGCTCCATATCGTGGCCCCTCTCCTATGGCTTTGTTGATGCAGTCTCTATGGCCTGTGTTGGGTGGGATCTGCTCACTGCTTAAAGCTTTTCCCAGAAGATAGTCCACAATCCTGGCATGTCTAGCTTCCTGGGGTCTATAATGTTCATTTATAAGCTTTGTGAATCATCTTTTCAGATCGATATGATAGAGACTGTGACTTTGTTACATTTTTTTTTTTTTTTCTTGAGACAGGGTTTTGCTTTATAGTTCAGGCTGGCCCTGAGCTCACTCTGTAGCCCAGGCTAGCCTCGAACTCAGCAGTCCTCCAGCCTCTGCCTCCCAAGTGCTAGGACCGCAGGCATGAGCCACCATGCACAGCATTGTTGTATGTGGTTACCTGGAATTAAACTCGAGACCTTAAGCTTGCCAGGCAGACACTGGAAATACAGAGCTAAATCCCTGGCCTCTGTCACATATTTTTTTCTGGTTCTTCAGTCCTTCTTCTGTAATCTGAGTGGAAGCCTGCATGATCCCATAATTTTTACATTTTGTATGTTAAAAAACCAGCACCATGTGGATGGTACCAAGGTTTTCAGGCCCAAGCAGTAGCTTGGCACCCTTGGACCATGGCTGCTGCAGCTTCTGAGTGGTCAAGAAGCAAAGTACAGTGAAATTAATTCTGGGGAAATAATTCCCTAGGAATATCTTCTTGAATAGATATGCCAGGGACTCTCTTTTCAAATGAAAGTTTTGCAGGTTACAGTTTTGTACCCTGAGCCTACAATGTGTGGGGATCTTGCTGATTTCTGAGATACTTCCAAGGAATAATTCTTATTATCTTGATGAAAGACTCTTAGCTCTGTCTTGCGTTGATCTTTGAAGGAGCTATTCTCTTCTTTGTCCCGACTTTGTAGCTGTTTTCTTTCAGACAAAACTGCGAAATTTTCAACCTCTACTATTTGCTCTTGATTTTCACTGTTAATCTAGTTTAAAGCATCCAGGAATCCCTCATGCTACAATTTTAATATTGGGCTACCTTGACATTTCTTCTGCCTGTGCTAATTAATCAACTCAGTACAAAGATTTAGGGCATGGGCAAAATGTCAACACGCTTTTCTCCAGAGTGAAATATGCATGGGCTCTCGTCTCATTCTAGTAAAGCCTTTGTTCCCAACTGAAATGTCCTGAGCCTGGCCTTTACTGTCTACATGTTTATCAGTGTTCTTGTTCTTGTCTTGACCTGTGACTAGTATTGCACATGAAGCATTGTTCACAACATTCTAGAGCATTTTGAGTATCTAAACTTTTCCAGCTTCTCCCTACAAATTAGTTCTAGAGGTTTCTGAACTACATTGTCGGGTATAGTCACAGCAACGACCCTGGTCTGGGTACCAATGTCTGTATTAGTTATTTTTTTTCATTATTGGGACAAAATACCTCCCACTTTCTACTTAAAGAATGAGAAATTTATTTTGGCTTATAGTTTCAGTGGGTTCATCCATGGGGAAGAGCTCCAAGGCTGAGACTACATGATAGAAGGGCCTGGCAGAGGAAAGCTGTTCTTTTCATGGTATTCAGGAATCAGAGAGAAGGGAGGAGTTACAGCCTTCCCGGTCACACTCTTAGTAATTTGTCTCATTCAGCCAGGCCTCATTGCTAAACACGTGAAAGCTTGGAGGACATTTTGGATCCAAACCATAACAAAAGTCAAATTCTGGTTTATTTTCTAGTAACAAAATTATGAACCATTTATGGGTTCAACTATGTACCTATCTATTGAAAGATATAAAGGATAGTAACATGTTTTTCTGTCAACAAGCTGATGATCTATCAACTTCTCTTTTCCTTTTTCTTGTTTTTCTCAGGGTTTTGGCTAATATTCTGGGTAATAAGTACCTTAGTTGATTAGGGGTTATAGCCATCAATCAAAGTAAAAGGATGAAATATCAGGTTTCTCTTTTACTAGGCAAACTTGAGAGAAGATGCTGAATTAAGGGTTAGATGCTCTGCTACAAAATAAAAAGCTAAAGTGAGTCAGGCTGCCAGAAGAAATACTAAAAAGGAAGAGATTTGATAATTTATTAAGTTTAACATTTCTGTCTCTATCTCAAAGTGTTGTTCATTTTGATGTACTCAAAAGCTTCCTCGCAGACAAGGATCTAATTCTTAGTTTGAAACCTGTTGATTGTAACTTGAAGCTACTGAATGGGCTTC
Organism: Petromus typicus; assembly: GCA_004026965.1. NCBI lineage: Eukaryota > Metazoa > Chordata > Mammalia > Rodentia > Petromuridae > Petromus > Petromus typicus. The sequence goes on along the minus strand of PVIR01030587.1, from coordinate 4,904 downwards.
CTTGTCATCTCTGTTTCGCACCCATTTCTTTCCCACCATACCATTTCAAGAGGCTAGGTTCTTGGGAGTCCTAGTCCTACTCTGCAATTCTTCATTTTGCCTCTTTCTTCACTAATTCATTCTGAGTTCCAAGCCCACTGATTTCATCATTTCTTCAAAATGGTTTTACCTGTTATTAACCCAGTGGGAAAAATTAACTTTTAACTCCAGCGTCAGCATTGTTTTGTGTCTCCTGGGATTTCTCAGCACGCCTGCACAACATGAAATTTGAGTTGTGCTTTCTAGACCTGGAGTATATTTGTAGAAGGAACTTCAGGGGTATCTTATAACATAAGGAAATAATTTTGATGGGAACATTCATTCATGAGGCTGAGAATTTGTTTATAGCAAATAATTACAGTTATTATTCTTGCTATGTATCACCCTAGCACTGTGTATACCATGTGATAAATATTTTGCTGAGTATTTACTTTAATTCATATAAACAAGGCCATTTATGAATATGAATGATTAATTAGAATAGTTTTCTTGATCTTCTATGTTACTAAGTAAAAAACTTAAGACAAATTGCTCATGTGAAATATATGAAATAATAAAGCTGTAATCAGCATAGTCAAAATGGATGGTTGTGAAAGCCCACTCAGATAAAGGAATTATGAGTGAAGGAGGATAATAAACAGAGCTAAATGTTATTTGTTATGAATTTATAACATACAATATTGACCCCTGTCCTGGTGCAAGTAGATCTATTCTGTTGCTTGTTTTTTATTATTTTTTTTAAGGTTTTTTGAGACAGGGTCTTGCTTTGTGGTTCAGGCTGGCCCTGAGCTCAGCCTCCAACTCACATCACAGCAATCCTCCTGTCTCTACCTCCCAAGTGCTGGGATTACAGGCATGAGCCACCACGCCTGGCACTATGGTATGTGGTACTGGTTGCTGCTCGGCATGAGTCTCCATGCCCAGTGTTGTATGTAGTTACCAGAGATCAAGCCCAGGCCCTTGCACTTACAAGACAGGTGCCAGAACCACTGAGCTAAATCCCCAGCCCCACCTCTGTATTAATTTATATGGATTTCAAAATATAATCAGGTGACTATAATTATGTCTTGTAATAGGTAAAGAACCTGGGACACTGATAAGTTAAATAATTTCCAAAAGTCACACATTTGGGAATGGGTGACGAAGGATTCAAATTCAAGTATGTTGATTCCAGAGCCTATGCTCTTAAGTGCTATACAGCTCTTACACCTGTTACTGTAAAAGACATGGTTATGGTTGTGCTACAAATAGAAAATAACTAAAACTCAGTACTCTTCTGTGGCTTGTACCAGCTTGAATCAGATTTTGTCTGGATAGAGGAGCAATTGTGTGAGTTAAAGGACAAAATAAAGTAGATGAAGGAACATTGGCCATGATGGCACCTACTATGGGTTGAAAGTCTGTGCTGCCCTAAAATACATATGTTGAAATTCTCATTCATAATGTGATGGTAGTTGGAAATAGAGACTTGGGAAAGTAATTAGACCATGAGTGTAGAGCTCTCATTAATGGCATTGATGACCTTACAAAGTAGCATGAGAGGGTCAGGCATTTAGCTCAGTGGTTCCAGCACTTGCCTCACAAATGCAGGGTCCTGAGTTTGATCCCTGGTAACTACATACAACAATGCTGGATATGGTGGCTCATGCCTGTATTCTCAGCATTTGGGAGGCACAGGCAGGAGGATTGTTGTGAATTTGAGGCTAGCCTGGGCTACATAGTGAGTTTAGGGCCAGCCTGAACTACAAAGCAAGATGACCCTGTCTCAAAAAACTTAAAAAGAAATAGCATGAGAAAGCTTTCTTTTTATTTCTCTCAGTCATGTAAGATACAAGAAGAAGATAGCTGCAAATCAGGAAGACTGTGCTCACCAGACATTGGATCTGTGGATGGTTTTGTATCTTGAACTTCCCAACCTTTATATGAGTGAGAAATATGTCATTATGTAAGACACCTAGTCTATGTATAATGTTGTATGAGCCCAAACTGATGTAGAAAGTAACTATTTTTACTACTAGGTCCAGATATCCTACAATGAACTCTTCCCAAGGAAACACTGAGTTTCCTTTTTAAAAGTTAACCCCTAGGGGTCGGGGATTTAGTTCAGTGGTTCCAGCGCCTGTCTTATAAGCACAAGGACCAGAGTTTGTCCCAGTAACCACATACAACAATGCTGGGTGTGGAGACTCACGCCCACCAGCAATCGGTATCACATACCACAATGCCGGGCGTGGTGGCTCACGCTTGTAATCCCAGCACTCAGGAGACAGAGGCAGGAGGATTGCTGTGAATTTGAGGCTGAGCTCAGGGCCAGCCTGAACTACAAAGCTAGAACCTGCTTCAAAGAAAAAGAAAAAAGAAAAGAAAAAATGTTGACCCCTAGCCTGTAACACAAGAGGAAGATAATAGGAATTAAACGGTATTTGTAAAATAAGAAATTGGATGGCACTGTGAAATCTCTGCCCCATTCCCATGACCTCTCTTTCTGAATATTAGCACCTTGACTTTCTACTGAGAAAGTACATCTGCACCAGTCATTCATGAAGACCAAGTGGCACTGATACAATTTGCTTAGAAATTGACACATGATTCAAGCCAGTCTAATCAGAGTGCAGTTTATTATCAGTAATAGAAATTTATAAACACTCTCTTCTCCATGCAAAGTGGCCATGTGAGGATCCAAGGCATAGAATTGCCTTTACAAGGAAGGAAGAACCTGGGGCTGCCAGGTGGTCACCATGAGGAGCTTGAAGATGGGACCACTTAGACTTTAACACAGAATCTGAAAGTAGGCTTATCTTTCAATTATTTAGTATGTAAACAAAAACCCCCAAAGCAAACAACTTAAATGTATGTGTATGTTTTGCTTATGTAAATTTGAATTTTCTGTTACTTGCTACAGATTTGCAATTGACAGAAGCAGTAATGTGGTTGACTGCAAAGAAGATGGTACTGGAATAAGGAAATTAGTTTTTGGAAAGCTGCATGTGGTGTCTTATTTGTCGTTCTTGATTCCCCAGAAGAAAATGCTTAGTGCCATTTTCCTTATAGGACTGTTAAGCAGAGGAATGTACATCATTTCTGTGCTCCAATTTGATTTTGAGTTGACTACCTCAGACCAGTGACCATTTCACTCTGTTCACTGTGGTACAATGAAGCCCTTTAGGACTTTTTTTAGTCTTGCTTCCTTGGGAATTGCACATCAGATGATATAATTTATGTACTGGTTTGATAGACATATTGTTTTATTAGAGTCCAAGGGAAGGATTCTTTTGTGAGTTTTTCCTGGGTATTTTTCTTTGGATAAGAGTGGAAGGTACAGAGTATGAAGATGACTAAACTGAATGTCATGTTGCCTCAGATGTAAGTGATTGGGTGGAGAATCGATGACCACATATAAGGAGGCAGAGGGTACATCTGCACCTACACCAGACTTGTGTGAGTTCTGCATTTATTTCCAGGTAGATAATAAGCATAGGTTACTATTAGAATAGGAAGCAGAGAGCCACATTGTCAATGTAATGATGGGCCAGTAATTAATGAGTGAAGCTTTGTAAGGTCTCAGGTTTTCTCATCTATTTAATGGGCATCTTATACTTACCCTGGCAAGCTCACAATGCTGACCTGGGAATAAAGTGAGAAAATGTGAGTGAAAATGCTTTGTGTTTGCAGAAAGCCCAACTGAGATGCTAAATTTGCAAAAAATTCAGACGCTGCTTAGTTTTTATTCAGTAAAATACTTTGCACAAGGAATTCTTGCTTGATGTTACATTTTCCAGTGTCGTATCTCACACAGTGTCATAACTGGGAAGCTTCTGGAGATGTTCAGAATTCAGCGTGTACACATAGATGCTGTCGAGGTAAGGCCTGTGGATCATTATCATCACCATCATCATCTGTCTGCACCCTTATCACTGTATCATCATCACTTTCATGAGTCATACACCCAAAGCAGGGTTAATAGTTGATGCTTTACATACATTCTTTAATTTGAACCTTACAATATCCTCATGTGTTATAGCTTCCTTTATGCATGTGAGAAAAATCAAGGTTCGGAGAGAGTGAGTTACCTAAGGTCACCTAGAAGACAGCTGTGCCATAACCCAAGTTCTTGCTCTTTCTACTCCAGCATGTTGTCTCTACTGAGGGGAGCTTTGGAATTAGGCCTGGAAGTTCTGATCTCATCCTTTGCTTCAGCAATTCAACACAAAGGCTCTGGCCCAACCCTTTTCCTTTTGGGTCTTAGTAAGTAATATTTCATCCCTCTCCCCTCTGATCCGACCCTCATTGCCAGACTGTGGAACTGTCTGTGTGTTTCTGTTCTATAGTTCAGCTTCTCTCCCCAGGCATTTGAGAAAGGCATTCTCTACAAAAAAAGGAAAACACATTTTATTAAAGCAAACATGCAGGCCTCAGCACTTTTACTTATCTTATTTATACACTGCAGTGCAGCTTTCTATGACCTCGTGATTATCATTTCCCAGAGCTATCATCATTTTAAAGCTACCTGTTCATCCTGCTTCAGCAGATGGTACTATGCTCAGAGTACTGTAGGAGCTTTAAAGAAAAGAAAACAAATAAACAGAGGAGAGATGTGCTGTTGGGTCAGTGAGAGGGAGAACTCTCTGGCCTTGTCTCCAGTCACTGCTCCATTTCAGCTGGGGCTGGGAGGTGGTAAAACCTAGAGATCTCTAACCTTGGGGAAGTTGACATAGTTACACTGTCCCCACTGAGAACACATGTCCTAAGGCAGTGTTTCCTAACACTTTTTTTTCAAAAGTATACAGTCCTATGCAAAATACAATATAAGATGTAGATCAAAGTAGTACCTTAGTTGGCCACTAAGAAACCAAGTTATTCTGGTA